>KN882773.1:225776-236545 GCA_000934455.1 Apostichopus parvimensis
AGCCCCATTTCTCGTAGGCCCTACAAGAAATTCAGTTGCTGACACTGTTCGAAAACACTTCTTTTTTTTAAATTATGACAAAATTTTATGACACCTTTGACAAAATTTAGGGGGGCCTGTGCCCCCCCCCCGGGCCCCAATGGGCACGACGCCACTGGTGCAGAGTACTTAGAGAAGAGCTAAAGATGTGCCATTGAATATTCATGGAAGTTACTGAAGGTTTGGAAGGGGTTTTGGTTCGACAAATGACCAGGTTTTCCTCTGGTATTCATTCTGTGAGGTGGCCAACTGTCTTTTTTTTGGGCGACTGCCTCGCTGACGTTATACCAACATTGCCGCCTGCCTGTTTTCAGAGAAGGAATACAATATGCGGTGATTGCTATCCAACTTTTTTTTAACCCATGCCAATATCTGACATTGAAAAATTAGCTGTGAACCCTAAATTATAGCAGCAAATAAAAACTTCTTCTGCCTGTTTAACAAAACATTTTGATCTAATATATTGTTAGAAAGATTGACATGAGGATGTTTAACGAAAGTTTCCAGGCTATCCATGACCCCAGACCCCCCATCCCCAGATATGCTCCCCGCCCCCCTCCAGTGTCACAAACCAGCTGCTGCCTCTCACACAAGAAATCCCAGAGGGCGGGGGTGGGGGGGGGAGCGTGAATAGTTTCATTCAGAATGTTTTCAAATGTAGGTGCCTTGCTGAAACATGCAGAGAGGAGAAGTAATGCAACATTCAGATAACTAGTTAAAAAGCCCATGTGCTCCTGTTACAGTAGGCCTACTCATGCATCATTCAGACTTTGCAATGGGCGTAATTGTTACCCAATGCTTCACGTTTGCGTGTTTCTGCTCGTATCTCCACCACAGTCAAGACACCGGTGGAGGTGATATCTACTACTTCAACTTCTCAACGGGGGAAAGTATGTGGGATCATCCCTGCGACGAGTTCTACCGGACCATGGTAGCGGAAGAGAGGGAGAAGATGAAACTAGCCGGAGGAGGAGGAGGAGGACAGAAGAAAGAGACGAAGAAGAAGAAGGAGAAGAAAGACAAAAAAGAGAAATTGGATAAGAAACAAGAGAGTGTAAGTAGGGAAGAAACAAGAAAATATAAGTAGATGGGTGGATGTGGCAATGGTTGTAGCTGGGGTAGGGAAGGTGTTTATAAGCTTGAGTAGGGGTAGGGGTGGTGGTAGAGGAAATGTAGGTAAGAAACAAGAAAATCTAAGTAGTTGAATTAGATGGGTGGATGTGGCAATGGCTGTAGATGGGGTAGAGAATGTGTTTTATAATCTTGTGTAGTGGTAGGGGTGGTGGTAGAAGAAATGTAGGGAAGAAAAAAGAAAATCTAAGTAGATGAATAGATGGGTGGATGTTGCAATGGTTGTAGCTGGGGTAGGGTAGGTGTTTATAAGCTTGAGTAAGGGTAAGGGTGATGGTAGAGGAAATGTAGGGAAGAAACAAGAAAAAATAAGTAGATGGGTGGATGTGGCAATGGTTGTAGCTGGGGTAGGGAAGGTGTTTATAAGCTTGAGTAGGGGTAGGGGTGGGTGTAGAAAAAAAGGAAGGGAAGAAACAAGAAATTCTAAGTAGGTTGTTGCTGGGGTAGAGAAGGTGTTTATTAGCTTGAGTAGGGGTTTGGGTAGGGGTGTTGGTAGAAAAAAATGTAGGGAAGAAACAAGAAATCTAATTAGACAAATAGATGGGTGAATTTGGCAAGGGTCATTTTTTTTTAAATAACATTTGACTTGGAGGTCTCTGTTAAATATATTTTTGGAAAATGTATGCAAAAACATGTTTTTTATTTATTTTTTAATATATTTGTTTATGTTACAGCTACTGGCACCACTAAAGGGGGACACATTAGGGGCAACTCAGGGAAGCTTTGGAGGCACAAAGGAATCCTCCCAGCTAGGATCCATAAGGAGTTCCATGGGTTCGCCAGGCAGGGTAAGTCTGTGTTTAATTTGTGAGTAACGCTTTCTCATGAATTGGTAAGAGACATTGCGCCTCATCTCAGAGATTTTAAGATGTTAGAACTTGATCGTTATCGCTGCTCTAGAGAGTATCATTGGTATAGACGTGGAAGTTATACTACAGATAGCAGTCCTGTTGACAACATTTCCAGCACACATTATAAGCGTGTTGAGCATTTTTAAAGTGTCCAAATACCGAAAAAAACACTTAACATATACCACAGGGTAGCATTTCCTCTGCGAGCAAATAGTTGCGCCGACCTGTAAACTAACATTTGCATATTCCTCTCTCTTGGTACTTAATTAATGCCAATATATAAACGTTTCAGCAAAAAATGTGCAACTTAATCAAAACATGTGGCACTACCGAAAATCATTTGTGCCAGTACCAGGCAACATATTTCCCACTATATCCCCCCCTAAAATTATCACTATATCCTAACATATATGTGTCACTATAGCGACACATGTGTCGCTATATTGTTACGTATGTGCCACTATATCGTAGCATATGTGCCACTATATCATAATGTTTGTGTCACTAAATCTCGTTACAAATATGTCACTGTATTATAATATAAGTGCCACTTTATCAAACCATATTTGTCACTATAACCATGTGTCATTATGTCAATACATAAGTGCCGCTCTATCAGACCATATGTGTCACTATATGATAACATATTTGCCGCTCTATCATAATATATGTGTCACTATATTATAACGTATATGCCACCATATCATCACATATGTGCCACTATGTCGTAGCATATGTGCCACTATATCATAATTAACATATTTGTGCCATTGTATCAAAACATATGTGCCAATATATCAAACCATGTGTGCCACTATGTCATAACACATGTGCCACTATATCACAATATATGTGTCACTATATTATAATATATATGTGCCACTATATCATAATATATGTGCCACTATTTCAAAACATATGTGCCACTATGTCATAACATATGTGCCACTGTGTCATAATATATGTCACTACATCAACATATATGTGCCATGATGCCATAACATATATGTGTCACTATATCAAACCATGTCTGCCACTATATATTGTAACATGTGCCACTATCAGCTCAGAGACTGATCATTCATGAAAAAGTGATCAGCACTATATGTGTATATATGCCCATCTCGAAAAAACAATCGGTCCTGATGTTTTTCCATGTTCTAGTCACAGATGTCTTGTCTGTTCAAAATATTCTTTTTTTTTCTCTCTCCTTGCAGAAGTTAGGTAAAAATGATCCACCCCCTTTCTTAAAGTCTGGAAAGGACGAAAATCTGTCTTTGAAAGGATTACGAGAGGAAAGTTTGCAGATGTTACCAGACATGTCCGAAGAAGATGTAAGAAATATCACTTTTGTTAAGTTTTAACTCAATAAAACCTCCTTCCCCCTTCTTGACACAAAATCTTATCAGCCTTCTTTCATAATCTAGTATTTGTACATTTTTGGGGTCATCCTTTTTCATTTTTCCAGTCTCTCTTTTTGAAACTTTTGTGTTAGGATAGCAGGTTTAAACTTGCAACCCTACAGTATTAAGATTGCAGGTTACACTTACAACCCTACAGTGTTAGGATTGCATGTTCGACTTGCAACCCTACAGTATTAGGATTGCAGGCTTGACTCGCTACCCTACAGTATTAGGTTCCATGTAACACTTGCAACCCTATAGTATTAGGATTCCAGGTAACACTTGCTACGTACAGTATTAGGATTCCAGGTTCGACTCGCTACCCTACAGTATTAGGATTACATGTTTGACTTGCTAGCCAACAGTATTAGGATACAGGGCTACCCTCCAGTATTAGGATTGCAGGTTACACTTGCTACCTTACAGTATTAGGACTGCTAGTTTTAAACACTATTGCTAATATTTTTAATGAATTAAATGTTCAGTCTCAATATGCTTAAAACATGGTTAAATGTCTTTGTACTTTAAACCACAGTTTAATATACGTGAAGGCTTGTGTATCATCTGTGTGTGTGTGTGTGTATATTTCTCTGTCCAAGTGTCTGTGTGTCGGTCGCAGCTAGCCCTCCGCAACTTCGGACATTAAAAGTTAGAGGAAATGGACAACTCACTCAATAAATTAAGCACTGGCAATGTACTGTTGGTTATCTCATTTTAAATTGGTGATTGCATTAATGTTTCTCTTTTTTCTTTTCTGTTTTTTTCTTTAGGAAACTCCAAGATTAAATTTGGATCTTGATCTGCAAGACATTGGCCAGCTTGGATATGATGTAAGTACTCATTAAGCTGTATATATATATAACACTTGTACCCAGGATTGTTTTTAAATATCATTTTTCCTTTGCCAAACTGTTCTGCATGCTGCAGTAAAATGAGTGCGTCATGGTCAAGTGGTTAAGGCAGTGGACTTGTGATCTAAGGATTGCGGGTTCGAGTCCTGGCCAGATCATTACGTTGTGTCCTTGGGGCAAGGCACTTTATCTCCATTGCCTCTCTTCACCCAGGTGTATAAATGGGGACCTGTGAGATAAATTGTCAGCTGGTCGCTGTTTAGCTGCTGCCATGTGGAGGGATTGTCTAGCTTTGTTTGACAGGTTATCGTTGACCAGGGTAATATTGTTATGCGCCTTGTGCACCGATATCAGTGGATATGTCTGCGCTTTATAAATCCTCAGTATTATTATGATTATTAGCAAATTAAGGTTTTGAAAACATTCTAGCTGGCTGCGGACACTTTGCCAAAAGGGCTCAAAAAGGGTCACAAGTAGAATATTGTACACATGAGTGAACACATGTAGAAGATTGTACACATGAGTGAACACATGTAGAAGATTGTACACATGAGTGAACACAAGTAGAATATTGTACACATGAGTGAACACATGTAGAAGATTGTACACATATATATATGTGATCACAAGTAGAATATTGTACACATGAGTGAACACATGTAGAATATTTTAACATGAGAGAACACAAGTAGAATATTGTACACATGAGTGAATACATGTAGAAGATTGTACACATGAGTGAATACATGTAGAAGATTGTACACATGAGTGAACACAAGTAGAATATTGTACACATGAGTGAATACATGTAGAAGATTGTACACATGAGTGAACACATGTAGAAGATTTTACACTTGAGTGAACACATGTTGAAGATTGTACACATATATGTGATCACAAGTAGAATATTGTACACATGAGTGAACACATGTAGAAGATTGTAAACATGAGTGAACACATGTAGAAGATTGTACACATGAGTGAACACATGTAGTAGATTGTACACATGAGTGAATACATGTAGAATATTGTACACATGAGTGAATACATGTAGAAGATTGTACGCATGAGTGAATACATGTAGTTAGATTGTACACATGGGTTAATTGCTACTTCTCTGTCAATAGAAGACGTGTGTACTTCTGGTGTATGGTTAGTCTCATAGTAGAATTTTCAGCGCTGCAAGTCGAGGTCTTTAAAGCCAGTCCCGTGTGAATATAGTCAGATTATATCAATTGTGGTTTCAATATATAATACTACCTCATTTTATGCTTTTCAAATCCATAGAGTATCTAATTTCATAGCAAGCAACATTACACTAAAAAAAACACTTCATGCTCGGTGTCTCACTCTACAGTAATATAAATTACCTCTTCGGGCTAATAAAGTCTTTCGTAGTAAATCAATCAATTTAACAACCGTTGATAGCAGATATCTTTGAGCTCCCACTTGAGAATTTGTGTCTTAAATGCAGTGAACAAGTTTTACCTGATTTTCTATGTAGTTTATAACTCCTTTTGGCTCTGACAAAGCTGCAATAAGTCAACATGGTTTTATACTGTCAGCTTTCACCTCATAAGTGATGTACAATTTATAAAAAAATTCATATTATATATTTTACGACAGATAAGCCAGTAAAAACACGGAAAGCAATATCAAGCTGTAACCCGAAGAATTAATGATTAATAAATTCTTACTCTAGCTAGGATTTAATAGTTCTGACGATCAGCTTAGCCTGAAGATAAGTTGAGACTGTGTAAATACCGCAAATATCTTTCTTGGAAGAACCAGTCTACCTGATATATAGTAAATATTAGACATAATTTACAACTTTGATACAGTCAAATCCAATTTGTTCTATGCCAAAAGATAAAGTATTGCTCGGCTTTTCGTTTGTCGTCAAGAATGATATTAGAAGGGGATTGGCTTGAAGGGTTAAATGTTCTGTTTTGAAAGCAAATTATTTTCTCCTTTTATTTATTTTACCTCCTTGTTATATTACAATCTATATCTATAATAGGAGAAAGTTTGTACAATATACCAGAGTGGAGTTATGCTAGCTGTAGAACAGTTGAATTGAAGCAGATTTCTTTTTGATATAAATCTTGAATAAACCATAAAGCATGTAGTGTTTGCACGGGTTATCCGGGTACCCGTCCGATGCGATACTACCCTGTTCCTAATTTAATACCCGAATCCTACGCAACGTGTGTTTTTTTTGTTGTTTTTTTACAAATCGATAAGTAGATTTCCCATTGACTCAGTGTGGTGTTAGGCTACCATGTGGTCGAAGATAACAGCAATAACGAAAGTATTCCATGGATATCTTATAACTGCGTCACAATTTCAGCTAATAAACAGAACGTTAGGCTAGATTACCCCATTGACTTAGTGTGGTGTTAGGCAACCATGTGGTCGAACGTAACAGCAATAATGAAAGTATTCCATGGATATGTTATAACTGCGTCACAATTTCAGCGGTATAGGCTAGATTTTCCCCATTGACTTAGTATGGTGTTAGGCCACCATGTGGTCGAAGATAACAGCAATAACGAAAGTATTCCATGGATATCTTATAACTGCGTCACAATTTCAGCTAATAAACAGAAGGTTAGGCTAGATTACCCCATTGATTAGTCTGGTGTTAGGCAACCATGTGGTCGAAGATAACAGCAATAACGAAAGTATTCCATGGATATCTTATAACTGCGTCACAATTTCAGCGGTATAGGCTAGATTTTCCCCATTGACTTAGTATGGTGTTAGGCTACCATTTGGAAGAAACAAAGAATTCTCACACTTATTATTTATCATTCCTTTATTTCATAGAAGGAATTTTAAGATGTTAATGAGTTATAGACGGAATAACTAAAAAATAATAATCGCAAGTGGCTTTTTACTAATCGTTTATTCAATCCAATATGTAATTTCGAAAATCGTGATACACGGCTCTCGGGTACCCGGTTCCCGATTTTTGGACCCGTGTAAACACTAAAAGCATGGAACAAATGTTTGCAATCAACATCAGGTATATATATATCTTTATGTATTTATGATTATAGTTGGTAATCCTAAAAACAACTTTACATTTTTTAAAGCAGTACCTGGAGTCAATCATGGCATGCTACAATATCATTGCTATGTAGCTTAAAAATGGTCATATTTACTGCACATTCGTAGGATAAACTTTTGTATTGCCATTTACAATGGCTTCAACATGTACAGTGTAGTGACAACAAACCAGTTGTGGACATAGAATGGATCTTGAGGGCCGCAGTGGAATGTTTTTTCCCAATCCACGGACCTCAACCCATTAAGGACGTATCCACTCCAGCTTAAAATGAGGAGATTGTATCTTTATAGGTCTAAAGAAGGATCATGATCTTCTTGGTGCACTTGTCCATATATCTTGGCTACTGTATACATATACTATACAACCTCCCTTCCCCACTCCCCTCCCACCCCACCCCCCCACCCCCAAAGAATGCAAATTCAATATTGTTCCTTACCATAATACTTTGTGGGCTGCATTAATGGAGTTCTAGAAACATACCCACGGGCCGCCTAAAATTGGCCCGGGTAATGCATGTGCCCTGCTGGCCACATCCTGCCCACCTGTGGGTACACAGTAGACCATGGCAATAGTAGCCGTCCTGTTTTGAAGAGAAAGATTCTTTTTCGTCATTTTCACAGGAATCAGAAGTCAGTGACGGAATCGGAAACAATCCTCCCAAGGTGTCTGCTTCCGACGACGAAGATGAGGATGATGATGTTAGTGTGGTGAGTCATTAATACGTACAGTAGTCAGCATTGTTACGAACGCAGGATTCTGCGTCTGGGATGCAATTTTTTGGCCAGGGACGCAAACTCTTCAAATTGCTTGTGTCCTGCGGACGCAAACTTTTTTTTGAGAAACAAGCCCCAAGTGTACACACTCACAACTAGGTCACGGAAAACGTAACAAAACACATTTTTGAATGAACATCTTTTATTATTTCTTTTCAAAAATCCACAACTTCTTCTGACAAGAACCAAAGTTCTACTCCTTTGTCAGATCATTTAATTTGTTTGAAAATAAATATATCATAACGATCAACCGCAAGGTACAGGGTTAACAACACCCCATTACGGAGATTTTCATGCTAAAAATAGACAATGATGCTTTTCCAAAATTCTGGTGATTTGATTGGTTAATAGTCCCCATCCATTGTCTGTGAAAATTCTTGCATTTGTAGTGCTCAATGAACACGGAGTATGTTGTTTAACAACAATTACTTTGCATCGTGTCCCCTGTGTAGAGATAGTGAAGTTTGCGGTATAGGCTATCATGTGTTTGCACTCCAATATCATAACGTTAGGCCTTGTCTCATACAGTACGTTTACCTTTTGACAATAAATAATAAGTGTATCGAATAGTTGTCAGGGCATAATTTAGTAGTAATTAATTTGTATAGCAGTTTCAAAAGCTCTGATCTTTGTCTCTTATAAAAAATGGATCCTGTGAGCAGAAACTGATATGAACCTATGCGGTGGTGTGTGTGCACTTGTGTTGCATTCTGACTGAGGACTTGAAGCCTGCAAGTCCTCAGATGTCATTTCAAAAGAACTCCCACATCCTCAGAAGAATTATATTATCAGATGTATTGTTACGGTTAGGGTGCAGGAATTTGAGCGATGCAACAAGAAATGTAAAACACACTTGCGTGTGTGTATTTGTGTGACGCTGTGGCTTGTAAACACAAAAACTGTATCGTTGGTGAACTTCATATTTGGTATATTGATACACTTTTTACAGTAGAATAACCTTATTTGTTTCCTACTGAGTTCAAAAGTCAAAAGAGGTCAAAGTCTGAATCCTTGTAAACTCGATAACTCCAAAACTGTAAAGTGGGTGAACTTTATATTCGGTATGTAGATGCACCCTACAGAGTAGTAGAAGAACCATATGGTGTTGTCTCAAGTTCAAAGGTCAACAGAGGTCAAAGTCCGAGACACTCGTCAGCTCTCAAACACAAACATTTCCTTGATGAATGGCTTTTCAGTGTCAACAACTGTCATACTGTAGATTGGGCCTTTGCTCTTCCAAGTGGCTGAGAGGGTTTTCCACTCCCACTAAAGACTGTTTCTCTCCTCAACTTTCAGAAGGTTAGTACCTTTGCAATAGTCAAGTTGTCTGGTACTTGAATTTAGGACACATTTTCCTCAGTTGCTACAAGTTGCTATCAATTTAAACTGAAATTTATTGAAGGCTAGGAATCACTTATCCTACTAGCTTTCTGGTTTTACGTTTGGATATTGCACATGTTTAAAATGATATACCTATTTCCACGGGTAGGATTTTGGAATTGATGCCGGCTTGTCGAAACGACTGGGCCTGATGGATGCGGGGAGCTTAGAACTAGCAGATGATTCTCCTCGTTCACCGGATGATCTACCACAATCCAGAGTAAGTAATGAGAACGAAATTTAGGAACTCAAGAGATGGACAAATTACTGGTAATCTAATTATGAACTTGTTTCTCTATCCTTAATCACAAAAGATATTATATCATAATATGAATTTTCTCTAAGTGAATAATTTGATTGACAACATTTATTGCTTCTGAAGGTTTTGTTGTATCCTAATATAAGACGAGTAGAAATCTATGAGCCGTGAGTACATTAGTATAGGTATAATATACTACTACTATATAAGTACTAGTAAGTGAGTGCTGGTTAAAGAACACCAGTAAGTTTAAGTACTAAAAAGTATCAGTACTAGTAAGGAAGTACTAGTAAGTATAAGTACTAATAAGTATCAATACTAGTAAGGAAGTACTATTAAGTATAAGTACTAATAAGTAAGTATTTAAGTACTCATAAGTAAGTATAAGTTCTAGTAAGTATAAGTACTAATAAGTAAGTATAAGTACTAGTAAGTATAAGTACTAATAAGTAAGTATTTAAGTACTCATAAGTAAATATAAGTTCTAGTACTAATAAGTAAGTATAAGTACTAGTAAGTATGGGTAGGTACTGATAAGTAAATACTAGTAAGTATAAGTACTAGTAAGGAAGTTGTCAGTAAGTATAAGTACTAATAAGTAAAAGTAAGAACAACTTTATTGATCCTTAATAATTAAACTACAGTGCTCGCAAGTCAATGAAACATAAAAGAGTAAGAAGAAAACTAAAAAGAAAGAAAAAATGAAAAAGCAGCAGGCTGAACAGAAATGGCAAGAGATAAAATATAACATTAACAATTAATATTATGAATTTTAATAGCCTGAGGAATGAGAGATAAAGGATAGTGTGTTTTAGTAACAGAAGAAGGCTGTATGAGCCTACCACTGTGCGGGATTACTTGTCTCACATGGTGGACATAGAGGGGGTGGTGACCCTCAGTCCACCTCCACCTGTACCTCACCAATCACCCGTCCCGCCCTTCTAATACATTTATTAATACGCACCCTGTCCAGTAGTTGTAGCATTGCCTCCCCAGCAAATTAGGCAAT
>KN882774.1:26655-37954 GCA_000934455.1 Apostichopus parvimensis
GATAGGAATGCCTCTCCTTTAATGGTGAGCAAACAACCATGTTTGAACGATTGGGTATTGAAAACAAACCCGTTATTGAAACCAAGAATCAGTCATAAAGAAATGTAAATATAATATACATACTGGACCGAAAAGGAGGAAGTTTAAAACAGATTCAGTTTGTAAGAATCTAAGTTCCTTATAGAGGTTATAGAACAGCTTAAGTTTCAATGTTACTGGCATACACACGCACACAAACACAAGCATAAGCCGATACATACACATGTACCACTAAAGAGGACGCATGTTATTGGCTTCTTAAAAGCTGGTTTTGAATTTATTGTGAGAAAGTTTTTATGCTCTTTGCCATAAAAGCCAGTTAAAGTGTTCTTCGTTACATTGATTAGTTAATTTTGATGGTTAAAACTGAAGTAAAAGTCAAGAACTTTGAAACTTTCCAATTTGCACTTAACTGCATTTTTGACTATACTTTGAAAAGTATCATGTCTCCGTTGTACTAAAAATTTATGAAAGGTTGTCTTATTTGTTTCTTTTACTTATAAGTCGTTTAATATTAATCTATTCATATTTTGTGCGCCCTTTTTTTATTATTTCATTAAATGTTCTCGCCGTTGACGTTTCATTGCTTTCATTCCTCTGTTACATTGAAATGTCTTCAACTGGATGTTCTTTAGCCTAGACAGACATTGTACAACTATTTGTAAAAACCAAAAGCTATCTGAAATGATTCAATGCATTTTTACATGCATTTTGTGTCGATAGGAAACTTGCTTAATGACATATTTACCCCTTCGCAATCTAAACAAGAGTCTAGCAGACATATATGGATACAACCATATTGACCAATATATACGTTTTTAATTCAGTACAGATATGGTTTCATCACACAAAAACTGTTCCCTCGAAGCGAGAATTCCATGTTGCAGAATGTCCCGGGTGTTGCCACTTGCCAGTATAGTGAATGTTCAATCTTATCTATAAGAGTGGCTTCATTTCCAATTTAGTGCTACAACTATAGTGTGTGATTTCACTCTATTGGAGCTAAATTTGCTACAATTCTCTCAGAGGGCGAAGACTGAAATCACTGCTCGGAAACAAGTAAATATTGTTCACACTTTCAAAAACTGAATTCTCTCATCTTTGTAATTCACAGTAAATCTTTACTTTTAGAAAACATCTTAAAATATGATTATGGCTCGTATTGCGATTGTCATTTTGCTATTAGGAGGGGATCAGGACAGGTAAATAAATGGATATATTCTTGTTTACAAGCTCACGATTTTCCTTTAAATATATATAATTGCATTCTGTTTTGGAAATGCTAAAACGTTTCAAAATCAACCGAAGAATGAGAATGCGATTAAACTGTTGGGAGTACAAAACGACCACTGACAAGAAAATAATTTTAAAAAAATTAAAAATCAGACAAACAAAAACAACAAAAATGATACATTTTTGACTGCAATGTAAACTTGAAAAAATTGTATTTTCATTATTCATTAAGTTCATACATTTTTTTTTATCAAGAGAGGGTAATTGGAAATTTAACAAAAATTACGCAGAATATAAAGTTCAAATTAACAACACAAAATTAATAACATCTTTGCTAATTGTCTGAATTTCTATATGTTGGATTTTTCTTAACAGAATTCTTTATAACGTCCTTCGGTATATTGGTTATAACTAGGTAGTGCCCCCCCCCTTCCTTGCACCCTACCACTCTCTTCCTCTCTTTCTGTGTATTACGTAATCTGAATTTGAGATCAGTATAAAACGTTTCCATAGTTATAGGAAGAAGAAAACATGGAACGAATCAAAGAAAAATACAAAGTAAACGTTAATGCGTGCAGACTGTTCTGTGTAACAAGAAATGCATCAAGCCTCGCATGTGCATGGTTTTTCTTGATTTCTTTTAATAATATTTACAACCTTCCAAAACAAAATATAGATTCCGGTATCCCTTTGTGTAGACGGTTTTTTTTTATTTATAACTACTTCACTCTTGTGCAAAAACAAAAATGAAATTTAGTATACAACAATTATGAGGAACAAAAAAAGTATTGACTTTTCTCGAAATATTTTACCAACAAAATTCAATGCAAGGGTCTACAAATGACCCATCACCTTGGTGTTATACATTTTTTGATTATAAAGAAAGCAAAACAACAAAAAAACTTACATAAATCAAAATGCTTAATTTCATTTGACCTTCTGGATTTTTTAAGTAATGCTAAAAAAAACGTCCCAGCGACGCAATCTTCTCCAATGAGTTGTCTTTTAAGTGCCAGCAATTTCTTGACTCTAGACGCGTTGAAGACCTAAATTGCTCGAATCTACAAACTGGTCTGTGGTTTATGTAACATACGCATTACGTTACATTGCGCGCGCATTGTGTGTTGCTAAGACAAAAGGTAATGGCTTTGTACTGTCGCTCAAAAGAAGTTCTCGTAACAAAATGACTTATCTAGGTAGATGTCCAAATGTTACTTTGGCTTTGGCTATGCAAACCTTTACTTGCTAGGCTAGATTAAGCCTATGCCTGCCTACCTACGTCCCATTTGACACACCACAGCGTACCTTAAACGACTTGGACCAAGTTGGAACAAGGAACAACGGAAAACTGGATGATTACTTTCACTTTTTCTAGAAAAAAACTTTTACAAAAAAATAAAGAGTGGGCATATATATACATTTTCATAATACCCTTAATATCTTTAAAGATTATCACAAGAGTTCATTTATTCAGCAAATATGTTTTCCCCTTCACCAAAGTGGAACTAATAACTGGGTACTGTTTACGCCTCGACGGCAACCGCTGGGTTGTCAATACCGCTCTCTTCTTGTTTGCTCATGCTACCCATTGCAATATCACTGGAAAACAATAGAAACAAATGAGACAATTATAGCCTGTGAGATTAAGTTAAAGTCTATATAGTATAATGTTAGCAGAGGGGGGGGGGGCGTCTTAACCTGGGCAAGGGGAGGGGCATGAATAAAACTTCGAGGGGCAGTGGGACATGTGAGTTTGATTTGAGAAACAAATCAATAGATCATCTAGAAAAGCCTAAAAAATATACACAATTTCCAGTATCTGAGGGTTTTTTTTAAAGACTATATATGTTTTAAAGTTTTCAACACAATTCATGGCACTTATAACTGCAGATTACCCAACTTCTCAACAAAAGGGGCAGTTCTAATCTATGAAAATGTCATTTTTGAGTTTGTGAACAAAGCTGGGGTGGATCAACCACAACCACAAAAAGGAATTGAGCTGTATGCCTGGATGGTATTTTATGTTGGTCAAAGGAATGATCCCGTTGACCTCATTAAATTAAACGTTGATTGATGATATATTGTAACGTGGTTTCAAACTATATCATTAATAAATCGTTGTTCATGTGGGCAAAAGTTTGTATCCCAACTACGGAACAAGCTTTCAGCAAGATAGTAGTTTGGACTAATGTGGTTCTTTTCATTTTGCTTGTATATATGTATATCAAATATGATTTAAAGCTTAGACTTATTTATACCTTTAAATTAAATATTCAACAAGTATACAGTTGTATGTTGAACGAGAGTGCACATTTTGTGAAGAGACAGGTGAGAATACACATATAGTACAATATCATATACTCATCAATACTCGTTTTATATCTGCATGCAGAGCTGTGAATGGATTTATCTTGTTGAATGTTTTGCAAGCAATATGGAATTATCTGTCATTCGGCCGGCCATGTTAAAACTCCCTTTCAATTTCAGAATAAATGAATAATATTGACTTTTCATCAGCCAATTGTATATTTTACTTTCGTTACTGTAGGTTAAGATTACATCAGTTGGATGAGTTTGTATTTTTGATTAAAAGAAGACATTTCCTTCCTATGTTTCTTTTTATAATAAACGGAGTGTAAAAGAACCACTTACTCTTCCTGGTCTGGTTCGGCTGCTTCCTGGAGTGCGTTATCCTTCGGTGCAGCGGCATGACCATTTCTAGACTGTTGTGGCAATCGTCTAGGTTTATCAAACCGAGACTTGTTCCTCTGTTTGAAAACTGCTTTGCTTTCAACAACCTAAGAGAGGCAACAAGAAAAGAGAAACATAGTTTTATCACAAACGGCTGATTTATATATACCACCATGTTCTATTTGATATGCATATGCATCCACAATGCTTGCCATATACATCAGATTATAAATGCTGTATTCTAACTCCCCAGTCCGCCATCCTCCCCACCCCCGCCTCCTTTCCCCGTTAAATAACAAACTCCCATCGTGTACACTTTGTTCAATATTATGACAACCCCTTGGCCCTCCATATCCTGCATACTTTTATCTCATTGCATTTTGTTTTGTCTAATTTATAATATTTGTTTGTTGACGACCAAAGGTCCAATCAAATCGTCCATCCACCTATCTATTGTAAACGTTTCAGTTTAGCCTTTGAAGACGATCATATCTAAGGATCAAATCTACAGGAACGTTCATGACTATTATGTACAGACTGGAAAAGCTCCAGTTTAGCTTAATGTTAAAACAATACTGACTTGGGTAATTAAAAGAACTCATTGCCCCCCCCCCCTCCAGCCCGCCTCCCCCACCCAGTCACAATAGGCAAATCTGTCCCAGGCATTACTGTGCGCAATCAATGTATAGATATTTCATTTACATATTATGCCATGTATAGTTGTCAATGAGGTCATCTATATATATACTCATAATAAAGTAAAACTGTATAAAAGGACAGCGAACAATAACTTCAGATATGGTTTCGATATCATAACTGCAGTCAATGTTTAACAAAGTTTGTTTCTAACAGGTATAGTTAAAAGTCGATAGCACTTAATTACGTAAGTTTTATGGCAATTAGTAAACACTTATATAGATAAATTATTACAACACCTTGCGAAAGATAAGTTTACCTTAGTTTTGTTTGTCAGACAAAAAGAAAAGAAGAAAAAAGGTTTCCTGTTTCATATATTTTTCATTAACTGTATGATCTCATAGAAAGGAGGTCAATAATAAAACTAATTTTTCAACAGTTGTTCAATGCCAACAGGATTGCCCAGATCAAACTTTCTCGTTGGGTGGAGGTGAGGGTATATAGGGGAGCAGGGAAAATAAAAAAAGGAACACATACCGAGCTGGTCAGTCCGTTCGATGCCTTGTCTGTCCGTTCGTCGTACACAAAAGTGTCCTCAAAGTCTTGAAGTGGATCGACTCCGAAGAATGACGCAATCTCAAGGGGGTAGTTGAAATCCATGAAAAGAATCACAACGCCACATATGAACGAAATCAGACCTGAAGAGATAAAATCAAGTCATTGGGCAAAGGTTGTCAATTATTGCTACTAACATTTTAAGATGCTAAAAAAAAAAATCTGATTTTTGAAACAAGGTATTTTTCTGTCGGTTTCTGATCTTTTCAATTATATTTGGCCATTGAACGAATATTAAATTTTGACCACCAAATCTAACAGGATCGACGAATTCTTTGAAAGATATAGTTGTAAATTGTTTTTGGAAGTAAATATGATTTGATAATGCCAGAGATGTCGTGCTTGGACTTAGGGTTATAACGAGGACCCTAAAAGGCTTCCGTAGTATACGTATAGCATACATAACTACAGAAAAAAATTAAACTGAAGTTAAAATGTTGGGTGAACTATAATATAATAGACGTCGGCAATTGGTATAAATAGGGCAAAAAATACCAATTTTTTGTTCCCCTCTGTTCTTTAGGTTATCGTTTTGAATGTCTGAGGGAGTGCTAGGGTGTGACGGGAGGCTCCCTAATGGGGGAGATAGAGGGGTAATGCTGATATAAATTTTAACTTTAATTGGGGCAGACCTAGAAATTGATCTTTCAACAGTTTCCTTTCGTTCAATCTGACTACTAGCTTTGTATAATTATTATTTTTCTTACTTTTTAATACTAATATTAATGATCGTGCTTATGCGTGTGAGCCTGAAATCAAACATTTTTGTCCCATCACTGACACTAGTGGTAACGTCACAGACTTTTTTCCCCTACACTTCCAGCCAACTCCACCATCAGCTATATCGCTATATCAAAATGCTTGGTTCCCAAGGTTTGTTTATAGCCCTTTCCGCGTTCCAAACTCTTAACACCGATCACACCCCCCACCCCCCACCCCCCATCCACAGCCACCCTCCGTCCCCTCTTTTCTTGCAGAATTTCTCACCTGCACACATGCACAAGTAGAAAGTCGGACCCTTGTGAAAGTGTAGCATATGTTCGGCCGAAAACGGTATAACCATAGGCTGGAAGCCGTAGCGGATTCCTGCATACAGAATGTTAGCGGTCAGCAAACTCCCACCGGTCAACATGAGGAAATATGCGCCATTGCGAATCACCATGAAGAAAAGAATATTGGCTAGCAACCACAGAGGAAAAGCAGTCCTGGTGTGAGAGAAAGTAGAAAAGAAATTCAAAACATAGTGTATAATGAAGTTTTTAATATTGGACAGCACATATGTTTTCTAATTGCAACAAGTCAACACAATCAACAATTAGACATAACATCACAAATAACAAAAACAAAAGGACATACACCAATTGGTGTCCTGGTAATGAAGTATAAAAACGCCCCGACATAAGGCGGGTACTATATAGCTAAATATATCTTTCAATTTAATAATATCCCATCCATGGTTCCACTTTTGTATAGTATTGTTTTTCACTAGAGCAATAAACTTTTGTTTTCACGACATGATTTTAAAATATTCACAAATGCGTTGTAACTGGGTTAATATCTTTCCATTCACAATTATGAATATAGTATTTTTTTTGCACGGAGATTCACAACATTATAATCTGAAACATCAGGATCCCGAAAAGCCCCAAAAATAATATCCCTGATGGTAAGATTATACATGTATTCTCAAAAATATTTTGACTGAACCTGCCTCCGAAAAGGAGCTATATTTCACTCTACATTTCCAAAGAATATGCTGATTATCTTCAGTTTCATCCTTATACAAAAGTGTGCACAGATCTTCTCACAATTCACAATCCCCATTTGAGCGAGTAATTTATTAACGGCAAGATATCTATGAATGATCTGAAACTACCCCGAGTCTGGTGGACGGTGATGATGTAAAATAACAACTTAAATATATCTCATTCCAATTCAGTTCCCACAAATCAAACTCGCCCACTTTCAGTTTAGAAGTTGGAGACTCAAAGAGGTTCTGGATACAGATGTCTTGATTCATTCTTACACACCCTCTTGGATGACTCAAGCTAAGTAAGAGTATCCATCTTGAAGACTTTCACCATGAACATCCCTGTCCACCATTCTAACACTTCTTTTGTCCATAATTGTGGAATGACATCTATACCAGTGAGACTATATTATGTTGGCATGCAAGTTATACTTGTCTTTGTAATTGGAAGATGATAGAAAGTTGCCGTTCTCAGATAACATGTCCTTAAAATATATCTTTTGACTTTCTTCGTATACCAATATTTTGCAAAAGACAACATGGTTGTTGATTCTAATAGCAGAATTATTCCACAAAATTTGCTGTTGAGTGTTAATGCTATAGGAGAGTCATTAACCACATAAAACCAACAACTTAACAGGCCGGGCTAGAGATGCAAAAGTCAGTCCCAGTATTTGTAATATCTGGAATGTTATTTCAAATATGCCCAAGTGCAAGCAGCTCGGATTTTTCTAAATTTATTTGTAAGCCGAGATTTCAGCTGGCAAAGTTTTGAGCATATAAATAGCTCTTTTCAAGTGAGCTTACATCTCTTAAATACAAATTTGCATAAGCACCTTTATGCAATAATCTCAGTATCCATAACTTTGATTCTCTTGATATCCCCGTCACTCTTGAAAAGAAGACGCAAACTTTTCCCGCACACAATATACGAGAGAGGAGTAAGTGGGTATCCTTGACGGACGCCGCAACCCAAATTTAATTTTTTTTTAGAAGTGTGTCCATAATTAACAACACAAGAAGAGATAGGCCTATCTGTATAAAAATGTATTAACCAAATTACTTAAATCTGGACCGAACTTACAAAAAATCGAAGTGTTTTCAAAATAAGAGACCATTTCAAGACTATCGAATACTTTATGAAAATCAATTCAAAACATAAAGGCCAGGGATGTTCTTCAAGTTATTCACATAGTCGATACATCCAATACAAGGCGAATGTTCTCACCATATATAACGACTTGGAAGGAAACCAGTTCGGTCGTTATGAATGATGTTAGGCAAGACCCTTTTGATACAACTTGCAATGCATTTGGTATAAGAATCTTGTAGTCAGTGGTTTAATAAGGAAATAGGTCTCCAGTATTTTGAAATGATAGGTCCTTATTTGCTTTGGGAATAAGATCAAGGATCCACCCTTCTTTGATCAGATGAAATAGTTTGCCATGACGAAAGTAATAATTAAAACTTAGTTTATTTGCCTTGTTATACAAAATAAACTTTTCATGGAGAGATGTTTGATTGGAAAGCTACTTTGTCTTTTCATTTTTATTACAGTATACTAGTCGAATGTAGGGTAAAGGTAAATGTATTACATGCATGGTGTTGCACTTTTGACATGCTAAAAGCGTTTCAAGTATATACTTGAATCAGTGGAATTTGACCCGACATCAAAACAAGCTAAGACAAATACGTAAAGATTTCTGAGTCAAACATAAAAAATTACTGTGAGTCAAACTTAACCCAAAAAAATACTCTTTGCTATGGACAAATATAATTCCAAATACGGTTAAAAATTGTGGGATTTTTTTTTGTTTGCATACCGTTCATATTTTTACAGCCGATAATAAACCACAAAGATTGTTATCTATTTCAGTGTTTTCCTCTGTCGCCCAAAAAAGTAATTTCAATGGTTTTCACAAGTGTATTTACGAGAATCATCCAAAATATTGCGATGTCATTGCAAAAATTGCAAATTGAAATCCAGGTTGGGTATCAGTGCTTTTTAAGACACTAATATATTTTGCAGGTTCTGTGACATGGGGAAATTCGATGATTTTTAGAGGAGACAGTTTATAGTTGATGAATGAAGATAAAAATTCAAAAAAGTTGGACGTTTTTAACATCACGCTTACCAGACCATAATCCAAGCATAGAATCCAGCTAGACGATAAGAACGTCCCCACAAAATATCTTCACCGTCTAGCGTGAAATATTCCGATATCCAGAGTATTGGCAAGGGAGCACCTCTCCACTGAGCAGCCCGGAACTCACGGTTAATTCGGCCAGCTGATTTTATGAGGAAAAAAAAGGTAAGTATCACCTCAACGATGACCGCCAACAACAATATTGTAACGGCCATGGCAACCATCGCCATGGGTCGTATCTATGGGGAACATAAAAATACCGGCCGAGTAGACCTGAATCCCCCCCACCCCTACCGCCCTTCTCCCCACCATGATGAAAGGAGAAAATGAAAGAAAATCATAGTCATATAATTGCTACCCAGTACTGAAGTAACGATCACTCCTCAACCACGCGGGCCCCTTCCTATATATCTAAATACCCATGAAATCCTTCACGTACACTTTTTTAAATGTGGTAATCACCGTGTTTTGTATAATAATAACATCGTTGAATAACTTAAAACGCGTGACTAAATGTGCATGCATATGTAAAATGAAAATGATGTCCATATGATAAGGTCATTGGTTCCTTTAGTTATTACATGAATAACGTCGACTATATATACCCCGAACCAACGTTGATATTTTGTACACACGTCACCGAATCAAATGACCCTAACCTTATTCTTCTGAGACCTTCCTCGCCCTCCACCCCATCCCCTTTGGGGTCTAGGCCTACTGATCCCATGTCACCTGTTAACATATCACCCTTCCCCGGTCGATACATATAGGGGTGACACCGTGACACTTACAAAAACGTCCAAATCCGATACGTCCTTGGCCTCCGTAAAAATGGAACCTCTCGTTATAGTCGATCTTTTCATCAGGATAGCCAATCTCATCATAGTGTTCGGACTCCAATATCTTGTCAGCAGCTGTGGGTAAAGTATCATATTAAAGATGAAGATGATATTTTTAATGACGCAAAATGTTCTGGGTTGTTTTTCCTCTTTTGTTGTGACTATACGACTGTATAGTCACGTGACATATTGATGATAACATAATTATATGATACCATATTTTATTTTATTTTTTATTCGAGTTGACATTTTGAAATCAAATAAAATCCGTTTTTTACCTTTGAGGGTGATATTGACGCTGTTTAGTCCTATTTTAACCCCAATATCAGCAATGATCTCCTTGTTGAAGAAGGTCTTGTACGGGGTCTTCACGTTATGAACCTCCGCGGATTCCCATTCCTGACCATATGCGGACACTGCAGTATAAAAGGCCAAAAAAAAGGGGGGGGGGGATTATGAATTTTGTATAAATTTTTCAATATCGGCGAAATGATTGAGATGGCATCTTACAATCTGAAATGTTATATGTATAGGGAATACAACGAAGTAGATGGGAAATTCAACATACATTCTTTCTTCCAAAGTACTTTTTAAGAAAAAGTCGCCCAGGAAATAACCTGGGCACGAAAACCAAACTACCGAACGACTGATCGGCTCTCAACCTAGTCCCTAGCTTGCATCGGGACTATGACTGTGTGAACATCGTCGGGTGTACATCACCATACCCCTCGAAAGGGAACAGATACTACACATGATCTTAGCCAAAGTATCAAAGCCAAGGTGACTAAATTGAGGAAACGGTTATGTGACTCTATAGTTGTATACGATGCCTATCCATAGTGACTGTTCATAATGATAATGAACTTTATTACAAACTTCATGCATGTATTATAATTCAGACATATATTTGAAGAAGAGAGAAGAAAACACACATGTTTGGCATATTCCAAAAATTCGCGAGGTTCAATTAGATTTTCAAGTGTTCACTCGGACTGTGTAGGCCTACACATCATATACCACTTCTACACCACTCATCGGAACAATAAAAATATACATATTCATATTCTTATTATTATTATTATTCTCATTTAAATGCATATTCATACTTCTAATTGTAAATGATTGAACACCTCGACCTTCACATCAGGGATTTGAACCCGTGCAGGTTGTTCAAGTTTGATTTTCGAGATAAAAATAATGTAGATCAAATAATTCCGCTGTAATCTAAAATACATATACTCACAAGCCACGTATATACCACGTACATACTCAATACATACACAATACATACTCACAAGCCACGTTGAAAGTACGTTGAAATATTAATTATTAATACATTCAGAGATAAA
>KN882774.1:80868-94309 GCA_000934455.1 Apostichopus parvimensis
ACATAGAATTCTGTATATAAAATCTGTATCTGTGAAAATGTGTCTTTCTATCATTCGTGCTTTCTTACGTGAAGACCTTAGAGGATGTGGAAATTGTTTTGAGAGATCATTGCCTAGAAATGAATCGAACCACGGGCAAACAGAAATCCTGCGAAGGGCAAGAGTTGCTGTACCTGCTGGACATTTGGCCCGGTGGGATATTGGAGACGACCTCAGATGGACCGGGAGATCTCTTCAAATCCATCATATTGGATCAGTTCATCAGGATACGGGACGCCGACCGATTTTGGTTCGAGAATCCCGCAGGGTGAGCAAGCGATAAAATATGGCTTATTCTCTACTTGCAAAGAAAATTGGTGATCAAAGTATGATGATAAGAAAAGAAGGAAAAAACGATTGATTATGATATCCCACGGCACCTTCAGTAGTATGACGGAAAACGGCAAACTCTCATCTCTAGCTCCCACTTGATAGCCTCCCATGTGCAACACTCGTTTTGTTATCGGCATGTTGACATGCAGAACGGGGCCGCACCAATCCCCAACAAAATTGTTGTCTCTCGTTCGGGTTAATGGCCACTCAACAAGAACGTCTATAGTTTTGCACAGAGACCCAATGAAGAATGCATATATTCTGGTGCTGTGGCCAGGTGGATTATAGCAGTGGCATTTTGAAGCAATGGAGCTTAGCAATCGGGAGGTTCAGGGTTCGATTCCCGGGCCGGGTTATAGTAAGGTGGGTTTTCCATCCAAGGGCAATCTACAGGTTTTTCCATCTGCAATGACTCTCTCAATTGAAAAGGTTCCAAATTTGAGTCAAAAGCTTGAATTGGAAGCCACCCGGCGTGTAAGTTGTAATCCATAAGCCCTTGCGGGTTTCTCCCACATTTTTGGTTGCTTAAGCGTCGTTAAAATAACTGCTGATTATTATTATTATCATTTGTATGATTATTAATATTAATATTTTTATACTTATTAATAATATGATATTATTATTATTCTTATGATTATTATTATTATTATTATGATTATTATCATTATTATTATCATTATTATATTAAGATCCTCATCAATTGAACATCCACAGGAGGTTCAGCGAGAAGGAAATAGAATACATCCGCAGTGTCACCTTAAAAGATGTCTTTATTGCAGTGTCGAAATGGGGAAATCATACTTTCCAAGGTACTGCCGAAGAAGCAATCCAAGATAACCCATTTATTCTAAAGGAGGGTAAGTTACGACTTTGGATTCCTTATACCTTAGCGACATTTTAATTATGCCCCCTGTACTAGACAAACATTATTCCCCTTTTTTTCCATTTTTCTTGATCAATTTTTCCATTTTGAAGTCTATATTCGTTTTTTCCAATCAGTCTCCCTCTAACCAGTGCAAGAAACTTTGTGTAAGCTGAGTAATGAACAAAATTTTATCGGTAAAAGTTTATCTTGCTTTGTTCCACCTACCACACTCACCCACCCCTCCCCCCCTACTCCCCACATTCCCCCTCAAATCAGAACCATAACCCCAAACAAACAGATTTCAGGTATTTGCCACAGCCCCATTGGCTCCTCTCCCCCACCCCATCCCCATCCCCCAAACCCGCCCCATCTTCCAGGGTCTGTGATAAAGATGGGAGTCCATACATTGTCGGGAAGTGTGACATGGACAAAATTTCAGTTACACGTAATGTCAATGTGAATATCCCAAACTGAACTTGCCTTCTTGGTCTGTTTCCCCGTAGGCGATATATGCTTTGAAAGGCAACATGGGGATCCACCACCTACCGCCAACCAAACTCTCATGGAGGAGTGCACTCCTCCCAAGTCTTTTGACTATTTTGGAGGCAGTCAGGCTTCCTTCGCCCTGTCGTATGCCGCCCTCGGTTTCTCGGTGGTCGGTAAGTTTCCATCTGGAGAAGGGCCTCATGAATCTTTAGATGACGTAAACGGGCACTGATAGGAGAAGCAGACCGGGGGGTGGGGGGAAGGGGGAGGGGGGAAGGGGGGGTAATTGATGCATACATGAGAATTATATTTGCTTAAAAGTCTAGTTTGGGGAATAAAGTTGTTTTTTTGGGAGGAAAGATAGAGAATTCAAAAGTCTTGTGTAACATGTTTGACCTCTCCTTTTTTGGGGGGTTAGGGGTTTTGGTGGTGGATATGGGAATGGGTGGGGGTGGGTTGGATATTTAAGGAAAAAGATTCTGATGTCTTTTTTGTGTCTGTTAGATGTTGTTTCACTGTTTGGCTGGGAGTTTGTGAATGTTTTAGAAATGTAAATGCTGCTAAAAGTAAGAGATGATTCTTTTTATGGGGATGGCAAACTTAAAGGGGGTGTGGGAGAGGGTTAGGGGGTTTGTGAGGAAGCTAGGCGAGCCATTGACAATCAATTGTATGATTACTTTTTCACTTGTAGGGGCTGTGTCCTTGCTCATCATCTTTGCCAAATGGCAGGCTAGCAAGACCGAAGAGAAGCGCAAGGAAATAAATCGCAAATCTCGCAAGGGTCGTCCAGAGAAACTGACGACATACGAAGGTCAGTTTACTTATGTCACCAATATTCAGAAAAACAAAACAATTTGGGGCCTGTTTACTCCAGTTGTTAACCTGCATCATTTTTGGTGACCCTTTAAGGGTTGGATGTTGTGGCCTGGGGGAGGGGTTTATGTGGAGGACATATCTGAACCCCCCCGCACTCCAACTCTCCTCCAATCCCTCCCCGCCCCTCTACATCAACCCTCTCTTTCAGCATAAACAGGATATCGCTCTCGATATCTCTGCAAAAAATATGTTAATGTTGGGATGTTGTGATATCCCTTTTTACAGCTCAAGAATGGCAGGGTCGAAGGAAAGGTTGTCGTCCAGTAAACGTCCTGCTGGGCCCCGGCGCTATCATCAAGTTGAACAACGAGAGAGGCAATCAGACCTTTCGCACCATCGACCTCAGCCACCACCAGAAGGTGACACTCTGGATATCTGCCGACGGAAAGCAACGGTTCATGACGTTGAAGCTGGAGAGAGAGTACGACCTGGTACTCCGATTCTCCGACACTGAAGTCCGACAAGAATTTATCAGCAAAGTCGAAAGCTTTTTGGGTAGCCCTGGAGTGGGTGTCGGCCGTGAACGATTGGAAGTCAAGGAAAAGGATCTTCTCAACAGCGCTATCACCAAGGACCATCGTCAAAGAACGCTGGAAAAGTTTTTCCGACATGCATTTGCCTCGGTGAGTTTCCCGTTTCGTCAGTCTCCGAAATTCATCATCCCACCGTCCTCCTTCCCCTTCCCCTCGCCCCCCCCACACCCCTTCTCACTCAGCAAAATTAAGACATAGTAGATTTACAAATTACCATGTCTTCAATGTTTTCAATGACACATCCTTGAATACCCCAACCATGGCACTTGTGAAAGTTGGTCAGCCACATGTGGAACTCTAACCCTTAGCCCCACCCCGCCTCCCCCTCCCCCTCCCCCTCTCCCTAACCTTGTTTCCCTCTCTCTCCCCCAATAAAATGTATTACTCTTGTGTAAATTCGCTCCTTTTTCCAGTCTGCTTTCAATCTTAAATTGTTGATTTGATTTTGGGAATGTTTAATAGCTTGTCATCACCATAAGTGATTGATTCTTCATGATTGATTTTAATGTCGGTGTTGTAACTTCTTTTTTTTTCTTACTTGGAATCCGTCTTGAATGGTTTGATCGATAGGTCCACAGTATTGTGATGATGCAACTTGTTACAACCACAGAAAGTTTTTAACAATCTGGTTCATAAGAGCACCATTATCAGAAGTCCAGAAATTTTTTTATATAAAAAATTTATTTTGGTGGGGAGATAATGAATGTCAAGGTTACTAACTGGGTCATTTATTCCTAATACAATGTCTGGAACCATTTTGCACATTTTTTCACAAAAAGTGTGGGAAAATTTGGCAAATCGGGGAGAGGATATATATATATAAGGGATTGCAAATGAACAGTGAATCTTTCATTCTTCTTTTTCCGTTTTCATGATATTTTTTTTTTCTTCTAAATTTCTCTCTTTTCAGCTCTCTCAAGAAGAACTGGACCCAGAGGATGTGGCCAGCGGCATCGACCGCAAAGACCTCAGCGACATCCTGACCTGCGAACTCACCAAGTCCGAGTTTGCCGAGATGCTGTCCATGAAACCGGACTCGGTGTTCGTTGAACAGATGTTCGACCTGATCGACAAGGACATGAGCGGTGCGATCTCTTTCCGAGAATTTCTGGACGTGATCGTCATCTTTGCAAAGGGTGAGTGAAGCCAAAAAAATGACCGCTTCCAGAAACCGTGGAACCCTGTACATAATCGAGACTAAATAATAACGAAAAACAAGGAACAGAGTCGGGGGTTGTTTTTTGGTGTTTAAACGGCGATTAAGAGAGCTTCTTTTCTGTCTTCATTGATGGCCACTCCTTGTACTGAGATGACGTGATGTAAAAAAATGATTGCTCGCATTTTTGTTACGCTATTTTTTTATCTAAATTGCCGCATTTTTGGATAGGCCACACTGCGGGTTTATGGTATCAAAGTTTGTGGGACTCACACGGGCTACCTCAATTTTTTTTTTTTTTTTTTTTTTTTCGTTTTTCGCTTCCAGGCAAGGCCGACCAGAAATTGAAATTGATGTTCGACATGTACGATTTGGACCGCTCTGGGCATCTGTCTCGAGACGAATTCAAAAACATGTTGAAGTAAGTATCCGCCACAGTACACTTCCCTCCGTTGTTAAATAGAACTCTTACCTGAAGTGAACATTTTTTATTTTTTGCTTATTTCAGTCTTTTTGAAGCAGAAGCAGGTCTGCAAAACAAAAAGAAGAAGAAAGAAAGAAAAAAAAAATTTCCACAAATTTGTTTACACAGTCATGTTGCAGATCGAAACTAGCTATCTTACCATGTACATAGCACAATTGTTATATAATACTTTTTATGCAATTATTTTCTGAAAACATGATTAATACCTTGAAAATTTGTTTGTACACACTTGTAAATAGATAAGCAACATTTTCAACACATTTTTCTATGATATTACTTTATCGCTGAGATTTCTGCTAAAATGATTTCAGTAAGGTTGGGATTGTAAGTTTCATTTAGTAGTCATCCTCAGGTCTTTCAAAATTGCCTGTGTCATCATTGATGGGGGCTAAGGGGGAGGGGGGGTACTGGAGAGTGGGTCCAAACAGAGGTTACAGCCCTGGGAGAGGTGACAGGGGGAGATGTGACAGGGGAGAGGTGATGGGAGAGGTGACAGGGGGAGGTGACAGGGGAGGGTGACAGGGAGGGGTGACAGGGGAGGGGTGACAGGGGAGAGGTGACAGGGGAGAGGTGACAGGGGAGATGTGAAAGGGGAGGGGCGACAGTGGTATAGGGGACAGGGGGAGAAGTGAGGGGGAGGTGACAGGGGAGGTGATAGGGAAGTGACGGGGTAGGTGACGGGTGGGAGGTGACAGGGATAGGATAAGTGAGTATATGGGTTGCTTTGGTGAAATAAAAGTACCAGAAAAAATGGTAATCAAATGCACACAAAAAAAGTCTGTTTTGAGTCAGTGCATGAATCACCGAGTTGACTCCTGGTATTTTGTCTGCTTTTTGACCGTATTTTGACCGTATTTTGACCGTATAGGTCCATGATGGATATTGTGAGTGCATCTGTCGAATCAGAACGCCTCGACGAGGTCGTCAACGGCATGTTCAGCAACGCCGGCTTCGAGGGCAAGGAAGAACTGTCCCTCGATGACTTCATCTCTTTGATGGCAGAACATAGGAATGAGTTGGAAGCAGCTGCTCTTCAACTTGAAGGTAAATTAATAATCGACCAAGGAGGATTCAATTGTTACAATACAGTCAGAAAACAAAAATATTAGAAGCAGAGGAATGAGTAATAAGCTGTTTATTGTTGTCAGTTTTTGTTCAGTACAGTTCCAGTACTAAAAGTACAGTAAAAGTCATGTCTCACCTTTGTTTAGTATGGTTCTACATGTTGAGGAGGAAGGGGAGGGAGGGAGGGGGGTGGGGGTAATGGAGAGTAGCTAGTGAAAGCAGAAGACTTGTCCAAGTCGTACAAAGAAAGCAAAATGGAGATTTTCTGTATTCAAAAAAAACATTACCACCTGTGGTTGTAAGCTCACAAGACTTTTTCGATTTTTTTACTTTTTCACCGTAGTTGCTATTAGTTACGTGATTTCTTTTCCTTCCGTCTCCGTCAGGTGCCGAAGTGCCTGAACAAAATGCCCCTAGCCTCGCTCCCGCCAAGACCGTTATCCGACGAGAGAACGCACCCACCAGAGCCCGAAAGACTATCGTTCGCGCATACGGGTAAGCCTCACCAAATCATCACATCCCATAAAATCAATTTTTAGTGCACAGAACTGGATCTTCAACCATTTTCAGGAGTCCTTGAGAGGAATTTAAGTAACATTCATCAATAGTTATTACAGAGCATATTCAACCATAAGATGGTTTTCGGTGGGTGGGGGGGGGTGGTGGGAGGGATAGGTGGGGAAACACTAAGAAAGGTAAGTTTCTTTATCACATTCGTTTTTTTTTGGTATGTCTATCTAATGTTTTTCTCTGTAAATGGAGCATAATGAAGTTACAGTTTCTTTAAATTTATAGCGTTTCCTCTGGAAATTTGTACCTGTTAACTGAACTCCCTCCCTCCTTCTTCATATCTCTTATGTAATGAACATAAAAAAAAAAAAAATTTAAATAACACAAAGTGTAAAGTTTGTTATTTCTTCTTTGATAATTTGGTTATTTTATCGATTGATTGAAAGTAATTTCAAATTTAATTTATAAATTTCAATTTCAAGTTTAATTATTACTTTGACGTTCCCCCTGTTTTTTTCACTTTTTGGGAGGGGGAGGGGTGGTTAAGAGCCTGAAGGTCGTGTGTATTATTGGTAGGTTATTTCCATCCTTGGAATAATTTGTTATCTCTTTACCTACCTACCCTCCCTCAGTGACCAGAAACCCAGGAAATCCAGGTACTTTGAAGTTCTATTACCCTACTGCACAATACCCTCTCTGTCCTGTTTGTAACCTTTCATTTTTTACGGTGGTGGAGAGAGTAACAAATTACTCTCAAGAAAATTAACCAGATTTTGTCCACACTTTTATTCATGGAATTTCAACTGAAGACTGTTTTTTGTTTGTTTTTGTCTCTGGGAAGTCAGTGGAAAGTAAGGTTATTAATAATTCCAAAATGGAACAGGAAATACCATCTCATCTTCGTTAATTTTTTTCGTCATCCGGTGGACCATCTACGAAAAATTAATATGTTCTATTTGATATCTGGTGGTTGATCATTTATTTGTATGTATGGTGGTTGGGTCTCCCTTCGTGTGTTCCCCCATAAACTAAGCCTAAATGTGAAAACATTTGAGCTTTTATCATTTTGCAAGAAAGTGTGGGGTAAGCCTTTTACAAAGTTTTTACACACCGCCCCTTTTCTTGATTACTCACGAGTGAATGAAACGAGAATGAATGACTCATGAATTTGTCTTTAAGCAAAACAATTTCCGTATATCATAACAAATTGCCTTCTACTTCAATTCATTTTTATGCGATTTTTGTTTTACCGAATGTAAAAAGTTCTGAGCCGAGGTAAGAATGTTTGCTTCAATTCTCCTACGTGGCAAACGTATCTGTCGTTTCTGTCTCTTCCGTAGTTTTCTTCAGTGTCTTTTTTTTTTCTTTTTTTTTCTGGCCAGCCTAGCTTAGTGTCTTAGTGATATAGTTTGCCTCTTTGAAGCTGGGGATCTATCTAGAGTATATCGTCTAGGAATGTTTTCGAAAAAGCGACGACAACACCAGAGCTTTGAGATACAGAAAGTAGTCACTGTAGCTGCGGGAAAATTGAAAGGCCAAGAAAACCCAAAATGAAACTGTGGGGACTTCAGAAATGAAAACTTATATAAAACTGAATATTTCCTCATAGTATTCAAGACTGTTTTCAAAATTTTATAACAGTTAGGAGATGTCAAACAAACAGGTGGTTGGTGATCCACCTTTTTTTCCCCTCCTCCCCTTTTGGCATGTCAGTGATATTGTAAATTGGCCAATTTTCATACACCAATAAAAAAACTTTGTGGCTGGGGTGTCTGTTTGAGTTCTGCTCCTCTGATGATATTGTTGTTGAAAATTTGACAAAAGTATTTTAAAGGATTGCTTTTTTAATAATGTCTTGTAAAGTTTCATGTTTCCTCCTTAGCATTATTTGTATCCCTCATCTTTTAACAATCTTTTGTATTGTTCTTTCTGCACACTTTGCTATGAAAATGGTTGTGGAATATTAATATTTATCCATTCTTCCCATCATTACAGTAATTATTTTTGCCCAAAAAAGTAAAGTTCTTGTACCACCGGTATTCTACCTACCGACCAAAAATTCATATAAATAGATCGCCTCAAAATTTCAATGGATAGAAAGTTTCTTTTTTGGAAACTCTCTTTGCATTGACCGTTTTGGTGCGTATCGGTTGATAAGTTTGTTACTCGGAGCTTTTCGGTCTTAGCCAGATTTACAAAACGTTATACCACGTTGCCTCGGCAGTTTGCAAACGAATGGTGTTTTTTGGCCTTTGTGTTTTCCTCTCGTGTACAAATCTGTTAGGTCTTTGCGGGAACAGTGAACACGACATTTGCGAAGAGGAAATATCCGATTGTAATTATGGGAAGGTCCACATTGGTCATGAAATTCACAGTAGTCTGAATTAAACTCGACCCCGGCATTTTGTCTCGTATATTAAAATCCAATTTCCGTTTAATTTTGCTACTTTCAATTTACTACACAGTTGGTGGAGGGTCTTTTTCATCCTAGAATTTCAAGTTGTTTGCTTGGTGCAGTGTAATCTTCATATATGCAATGGTTTTGTAATGATGTACTGGAAACTGTTTCCTATGTTACAAGGCTTTCAGACAGGCAATTTCGCAATTGTCTGTCCCACATTGTTTTCCCCTTTTTTTTGGCCATTTAGTCCATTTGCAAAAATAACAGAGAATTTATCTAGTAAGTAATAATGCTGTGTTGCCTTGGCAACACAGGGGACCAAGGTTACTTATGTTTCAACCTAGAGATATGTTATTAAAATCTCTCCAAAAGAAGCTGTGGACTTAAAAACTCATGGGAGTGCATTGCCTCGGGAAAATTTTCTAAATTTACAAATATTTAAAGTGTTGTTGCATTGTGGGTTGCACTGTTGCTATGGAGACATTTCCTAAAATGCCTGGTCTTGTGGTGTATTGAAGTTTTTAACTAACCACCTTCAACCTTTCATTGTTGTCATCTACGTATTTTCACTACACTAACTGAGAGTTGAATGGTCTTTTTACACAGTTTCTAACAAAAAGATGGCTGTATTTTAAATGACAATAATGTCCTAAAGTTGTATATAATGAAATGTATCAAATTATATGTGAGATATTTACGAGCAGAGTATCACAGAATATGTACCAAAATCAAATGTCTGAAACAGGCTGTGTTTTGGTGCTTCGTAGAATTGTTGATGTGTCAAAAAGTTTGTCCTTTTTTGCACCAGTTGGGATAGGGGAGAAAGAAGGGAGGGAGAGGGGGGAGGAGTGGGGAGAGTTATAGCCTCATAGGTTTAACAGCATCCTTTTGTGACGATGATGTATCAATTTCCAAAACGGAGTGATAGTTTTCGAATGTATCTGGTAGAAATGTTAAACTGTCACATAGTCACATCGTCATGGCAATTGGGGTCAATTTATTGTCTGCACGTTTGTGTGATTTACCGATGATTTCTTCCAAAAGAGCGATATTTTTCCAGATAATTATCACTTTTGGTGTAAAGCCCTTGCTATCCATGGTACGTCAGCAACCAACGGACAACAAAAATTTATCAAATTTCCAAGAAATCATCATCAAAAACGTTACAATAAAATAGCAAATAATGCTTTTGCGGAACAATTTTTCCATTTCCATCTTGATATTTGCTTATTATGCAGTAGAAGTCTGAAAAATATTCTTCTTCATCATATACATCCAGTGGTATCTCACTGGAAAATCCCTGTAAAGACAAAATCAAATAAATCAAAAGAACCCCCCTCCCCCCCCAAAAAAAATGTTTACAAACACAAAGTATTTAGAAATCTAGGTATGCAAATACCTCATTGTGTGTCCATAAATCTCTTGAGTATGTATTATATACATATTTCTTTTTACCGTGCAAACGCGGGTGAAAAAGCAAGCCAGTGAGTACAAATACATACCGTAGCTTTATAAGCCGAATGATTACAAGTGTAAATGCCAAAATTGAGATCTGAACTGAAGATGGTTTTAATTTTAAAAATGTTGAGGGAGAAGCCTATGGAGAGAGAAGAAGTCTTCAAATTATTGACAAAGACTGAAAAAAAAACAATTTTTTGAGTGAGGCTAATTTTTGTGGTAACTAATTTTGATTGAGGCTCTCAGTGAGACCAATTTTTACTAATTTTAATGATTAATTAAATTAATTTTAACAGAGATGGCAGAGGAGCCAATGCTCGCATCAAGCGCACCCAATCTAAACACGTGAATGTGTCGACGGTCAGCAGGACGTACCCCCAAACGAACGGAACTCGCTACTACAACACAGTCGTGAGATTGATCGAGAACTACAGACGACAGATTTTCATCGTCGTGCTTTACAATCTTGTCCTCCTGGGTATCTTCGCTGAGCGTGCTTACTGTAAGTTATCCTCATTAAACTGTTAATTCGATAAACCATTATCGATAGCCTGAAGCTCGGCATTTCCACCCTAGAACATTTTGGAAAAGACTTTGGGGGGAAACATACATGTTGTTTTTTTTTAGTTTTGTGGATTGCAACCAAACAGTGTTAAAAGTGTTGCGTACAACGTGCAAGAAGAAAGTATAAAGTAAATCGTTTGGCAGAGTTGCTTGAGATGAACAGATACCTCCCGCCTCCCCCACCCACCTTGACTACTTTCACTTCATTAACATGCATACATCCGATTGGTACCTTCCATAAACATCAGTCAACATTATTTTAGAGAAGCCCCTCACCCCCCTCCCCACCCCCTTCTCTCCAGCAAACTTTTGCAGTTTTAGCGGTTCTGTATTACGTCCATTCAATCCATTTGTCAGTGTATTGAAAGTTAGAGACGAGGTTTTTGGTGTACCATCAGTTTCTGTCATGTCAAAATATTGCACAGCTTGAAAAGTACTTTATATTAATCCCACACTACCAAGACGGAAATGCGATTTCGTGCTTAAATAACACGGCTCTGGCTACCTCCACAGATTACTCGGTGGAACGTGAATTTGCCGGCCTGAGAACCATCGCCGGCTACGGTGTCACCGTCACCCGTGGGGCGGCTTCGGCTATGATGTTCACGTACTCGTCGCTTCTCGTCACCATGAGTCGAAATACCATCACCTACCTCCGCGAGACCTTCCTCCACCGTTTCGTCGACTTTGACTTCTTCCTCACACTCCATAAGATGATTGCATTTGAAGCTCTGGGATTTTCAAGTAAGTCTAGAGTATAGAGTCAGTATAGAGTATAGTGTCAGTATAGAGTATCGAATCAGTATAGAGTATAGAGTAAGTATAGAGTATAGAGTAAGTATAGAGTATAGAGTTAAGTTTAGAGTATAGAGTCCTTCACTCTTCTGCCTCAGACTCCCTAGCTTCCACCGGTCTGTTTTCGACCGAGGAAATAAATGAGACGACGACGTCGTTGTTTTCGGTTTAAAATTCAAATTATTGAAAATAACAAATTAAAAAAGATACATTGTGTATCTCATGTGTATTTTTGTTGCAAATTTTGGAAACGGGAAGCAATTCGATATGTCGGAAGATAAATTTGCAATGTTGTCTTCAAAACCATGACATGCTTAAGATGTCAGAAGTTTACCCCCCCCCCAACCACAATCCCCCTGTTCATTCCGACTTCTCCGACTCCTATGATCGTGGCAGCTTGCACGGTCGTTGTTCAGACATAAGATATCAAAATTCCTCCCATTCCATTAAAATTGGTCAATGTTCAATACACTCTGACGTAAGCATATTCTCTATTCGTTTCCGTTCCGTTTCGCGTCTACAGTTTTGCATACCATCGGCCATTCCATCAACTTTTACCACATCTCCACTCAGCCCCCCGGTGATCTCACTTGCCTCTTCAGGAACTTCTGGCACAGGTTAGTTCTGTTTATATCGTCGGAGAAAAAAATCATAATAAATAATTGAGAAAGAATGGGACGTAATTTCCTGTTTTCTTTCTCGACAACAGTATCGTAACGGCCAAATCCAGTAGGACAGTAAGACCATGAACAGAACATTGTTGTAAGCTTAGCCAACATGAATGAAATGTTTGCAGAGAATTTACATGAAAGTTGAATTGTTTTACATCGTGAATATTCAGTAAAAGGTCTACTGTGACAAAGGGAAGGATTAACTTGTAGGAGGTCTTTGATGTCACAATTGGTACATATTCTTCAAGGGTTTTCCTTTTACGACCTCACCAAATATATGCTTTTGGAATTTTTGAATGTCTGCTTTTGATATCAAATGTTATCTGAATTTAAGGTTACTTCAAAACGGATTGTTTGAAACTAATACACTAATCTCCATCTCCGACACATTCATTAAAATATCCGCAAATTAAAAAAAAAAAAAAATCATATCTTTATGATTTAAAAACATGCTCTCGGGAAGTAATTGTTTCCTACCAGGGCATAGACGTTTTGGTTCGTTTGTTAAATTTCAAAGAAAATGATGCCTCTGTAAATCTTCCAGCAGTCATAGACCTAATAGCTGATGTATGAGTATGAAGTCCATAGACGTGTTTGCCTCCTGCGTTTGGACACTTCCATTAGTTTGAAAAGGTTTTTGGCGTGATTATTTGTGAGGAAAAGTGCATAGGCCTTTTTAAGTGAGGCTGCAATAAATTACTCTCATTCCAATGGCCACTTAGCACAGTTAATACCTCAACTTTCTGTTTGTATAATAACTAGTAGCTAACCACTCGTTATTTTCTTGCTGTTCATCTTATGAAAATTTAGATCACCCTAATGAATGTAATCACAGCTGCTTCTTTTAGTGGCAAAAACAAAGCGTTCGCATAGTTTGCTGCAAGCGGGGTAATGTTTATAGACAGGAAAAGCTTGTCATGGTCAAAGAAAGTAAGATTTTCATTTTAAATGTTTTTTTGCTGTTTAAAAACATAACCTTGATTTATGTGCAGTATATAGATATCTGTTGTTGTTTTTTTTTTTCCTGTGGGGTAATGTTTAATTAATTTTTCTTGCTCTGTTCCAGATCCAACGAACTTCCCAAATTCCACTACTGGGCTTGGGGAACTATAACTGGTAAGTTGTTGTGTGTGTAAAGTAAATATGCAGATATGTAGTTATATGGATATGTATATGGATGCACACATACACACATGCACATATAT
>KN882774.1:117049-127408 GCA_000934455.1 Apostichopus parvimensis
AAGAAGCATTATTTGTGTATTGTTAACTAATTGAGAGGTAAATTCCTGGCGCAATAAATGGCCTAAAACACTCCATCAATCACGCGGTTAATCGCTTTTCACTGATTTAGTTTTATTACTGGTTAATGGGTTGAGTTGATGCCAACGGATTCGCCCAAAAATCATTCACGATAAATCACCGATTTATTCGACAAGGAAAGAGAAAAACGATAATAAGTAAAACCATGGTTTAAGTAATTTCCAGCAGTTAAACGTCTTAATATTGAGACAATATTGGCCCGCTAGTTAATGACAGATGGGGCATAATTATGGAATGACTAAAAACAAGAAAAACGTAGAACTGTAATTGTCTATAAAAACGAAATTATTTGTTATTTTATATTTACAGGAAAGTAAGGTTCTTTATTTTGGCATTCATTTCTTTCTTTCGATATTAATTTCTTGGCTATATCATTTGAGTAAATGTGAAACAATTTCCTATATATGGTTGATGATGATCACAGTGGAAGTTATTGTTTGCGATTTGTTAAGCGAAAATCTCATATTGAAGTTAGTTAAATAATGGATACATAATGAAGAACACGTGTAGTTAATATCTCTACGATCAGGCGTATAGGGAGCTGTTATCGACCGATATTTATATAAATATATATATATATGTGGAGCTTGATAAAACTTAAAATTTGTCATAAATCTTTGGGACTTGCGTTTTTTTCTTAAGAAAGTGTTAAAATAAAATGAATATAGTTTGTTATAATGTCTAAACTCCAGGATGCAACATGTTTATTCATTTATATTAGATAAATATTTGAATAGGCCTATTTAGTTATAAAACTTATAAACGACTCCTAATCAGGTGCGTCTTTTACGAAAGAAAGAAAAAAAATGGCCCACACAATTGTAAAAAACTATTTTATATCTACAACAATATTTTGGAACATTTTCTCAGACATGAAAATTTGTTATCTCTCTCTCTCTCTACACTTTCGAATTTTACCAAAACTTTTTATTTTCAACAAGCAATTCACGTTTTACTTCAGTATGCATGTTTATCGGGAAGATACACTTGTGCGTGAAAACCTGCCGTGTACACACTGTTGCATGCCTTGCCAGCATTACGTATGGTGTATTCTTTAAATTCTATTTGAAGTCGATCATCATTCCATCTACGAATCCTTTATCTCTTCCGATTTAACCTTTGTAGAGAGTAATGGAAGGGAAAGTAGCCCCCCCCCATCGTCTCAAACCCTAGCAAAGATCATTTCACTGAGGATAAACTATTGAAAGGCGTTTTCCTCACAGCTGGTGTTCCTACTTAGCAATTTCAATTTCTGACTAGTCTAATGTTCATACTAATTAGTACCCACAATTAACACAATACTAATTAACACCCACGCACAATCGGAACGGTTGTAAATAAGCCCCAAAGTCCCAATGGTCCTTTTAATAGTAAGCATTATCTGTCTGTTAAATTTTGGCAAGTCGGTTAGGTAACTTGTTATTGCTTTCCTCTTTCGGTAAAGCTTGCGTTGACAGAAAGACTTCCAAAAAAATAGTGAACGAATAACAACGAAAGTTTTAATTTAAACTCCTTCTGTCTTTGTTTTTAAGCTGTTATATCGTTCGAAATACTTCTTCTTTTTTATTAATTTTTTTTTTTATTAATGGTTTCATTTTGATTCGAAATCATGTCATTGACAAGAAGAGTATAATAATTCCCCGATTTAAAAATTTAAATCAATTTATATATTTTTCGTGGTTTTTCAATTTTTTATTACATGTGTGCGGCCTAAGATTTTTTATAAAAATAATATCAATCCTTTAAACGAAATGGAAAACATATTTAAAAAAAAAAATATGAAATTAATTATGAATGACCAACGTTTTGAATAAAATGGGACAGACACGAACTTTTTAAACGGTCCCTTAGTTGTTCTGAAATTTGTTAATCTCCGTTTTCTGCTTATCCTTACATTTTATACTTATATGTTGGTATAAACAAAACAAGTAAATTTCTCCCTTTTTACCCCAGAAATTATGCTGGTATTCCATGCACGCGAAACATAATATTATTAACATATGTATTGTACACTTACCTAACGATGTGTACATTTATAATACAATTACCGTTAAATTTTTCAACAAAAAAACTTACTCTTTTTTTATTTAGATATCATGCAGGCTGTAATTGTTTTGGGTTTTAATATCAGATGATTATTATATTAACTGGTATCACATAACAATGAAATTTATTACCCATACTAGTCCAGTTTCATCTCAAATAAGAAAGTTTTTTTAGTAACATATGTTTTCCAAATTTACTGTTTACATAATTATGATCGTTACTTCAAAACACAGTTAAAACATACACAAACGATTCCACAAATTATACGAAAATACTAACATATATATAGTGTCTGAACGACAAAATGTTGAGGGCAAAATGAATTCGTTACTTTACAGCTAATGCCTTTTCTAGAATTTAATGGACAATCTAGGATGATTTCAAAAATTTGACCTAATCACAAGCATATGTTTGAGTCACACTTGCTACCTGTATATATATATACCACGATCTCTTACACACAACACCGTGTAAACCAATACCGTCGGCAAATTTCCACTATATATACATAGGCCTATCTTCCAATATTTTCTACTCTGTACATTTATTAATGTTATATGAACTACCTGAATGGGGGCGAACATTCCTAAAAGCTTCAGGGCGAGGAGTGTTTTTTTTTTTTAAATTTTTATTAGTCTGATATCTTTATGAGCTTTTAACATATCAATGTTAACTTTTCAATCTATGTCAATAAATATCCTTATCTCATAAATTACGTATTGAAATAACTGTCCCTTTATCCCCAAAAAATAATAAAAAGAGCGAAAGAACATAATTAGACCACTATCAAATCTCATAAAACAAAACACAAAAAGGGTTTATATGTAGATACATAAGTGCAGCTCGGTAACATGTATATAAACTCACCGTTTAGAACGTGCATAACGCCTCTAGTTAAACCATAAAGTCGGTTTGTTTATAGAGAGAGTCGAAAAAAGAAGAAGCATTATTTGTGTATTGTTAACTAATTGAGAGGTAAATTCCTGGCGCAATAAATGGCCTAAAACACTCCATCAATCACGCGGTTAATCGCTTTTCACTGATTTAGTTTTATTACTGGTTAATGGGTTGAGTTGATGCCAACGGATTCGCCCAAAAATCATTCACGATAAATCACCGATTTATTCGACAAGGAAAAAGAAAACGATAATAAGAAAAACCATGGTTTAAGTAATTTCCAGCAGTTAAACGTCTTAATATTGAGACAATATTGGCCCGCTAGTTAATGACAGATGGGGCATAATAATGGAATGACTAAAAACAAGAAAAACGTAGAACTGTAATTGTCTATAAAAACGAAATAATTTGTTATTTTATATTTACAGGAAAGTAAGGTTCTTTATTTTGGCATTCATTTCTTTCTTTCGATATTAATTTCTTGGCTATATCATTTGAGTAAATGTGAAACAATTTCCTATATATGGTTGATGATGATCACAGTGGAAGTTATTGTTTGCGATTTGTTAAGCGAAAATCTCATATTGAAGTTAGTTAAATAATGGATACATAATGAAGAACACGTGTAGTTAATATCTCTACGATCAGGCGTATAGGGAGCTGTTATCGACCGATATTTATATAAATATATATATATATGTATATGCAACTCCTTTAGAAATTTGAAATAATATTCAAAAGAGAATAATAATTTTTAACGGTAGCTTGCTTTCAAGATGAACAAAAGTTATCATTGCAAAAGGTATAGTTGGTCTAGTTTTGGTAATTAGGAGACCTACTTTTAATTATTGCAACTGATGCCTTAACTTTATACTGCATCTATTTATGAGAGATTCCTGTTAATTTTTTTTATTGATATTAACAAAACAAAGAGGCTAAGTAGGTACTATAAGAATATTAAGTAGACATGAGAGAGATGAAAATAAAAATTAAAAGTAGAGAATAAAGTACTTTGATAAACTTTAATATACAACTGAGTATAATCGTACCTTAATTTTACAACATAAATATATATATATATATATATATATTTATTGATTCTTTGTGACAATGATTAGACATAATTCTTTCGGTTTAATTTATACCACTCTGTTATGCTTTATAGTTTGAAGTACAAAACAAAGTAAGAACAAAATTCTTTAAACTATTTGATTTTACTTTTCCTTTAGAAAAGTAGGTATAATTTGTTATAGTCTTGTGGTGAAGATTTCTGAATTGAATGCCCCCCTTTTCGGTTTATTCCAAAATTGAACTTTTAGAAAATTTTCGGTCTCTATAGGATGAGGACACGTAAACTGTAAAATTAATAGTCTGTTAAAGAATAGCTGCTGCAAATAGTTTGATTATGCGTGCCAAAATAGCACACAATTTTATATACTTTCCTAACTTTGATCGCACAAAATCTAACGTTTTATGTGTACTGTTGATGATTGCTCTGACTTGAGATAAAAAAGAAAAGAAAAAAAACTGTAATGCTCTGTTAATTTTGTTTTGTAATTAATTCGTCGAAAAAACAATCGTTTCAAAAGAACATGATGAACATGACATGATTAATCATTCTAGAAGGTCGCAAAAAATTAAATTTGTTAATATCTTTCTTGTTTCTGTTTTTGCTTGTTTAACTTAGTTCATAATAGTATATGAGCAACCCAAAAACTGACAGCATAGGTAATTACAAACAATGGCGAAAAACCAAGAAATGTTTGGGCTTGTTAAACAGAGGTCACCTGTTTGAATTCCGTTCTAGTTATAAATTTCTTTGTTCTTTTCCTTTTAATTGTTTTCCCTCTTCTTTTGTTTTCTTTTGTTTCATTTGTTTTCTTTTGTTTTATTTATTGAGATGCAGGTGGTTCAATTGCATAAATACATAATGAATTTTTAACTTAAGGTAAACAGAAAACTAATCGGATAGAGAGAGTTTTAATTTGTTGAAATTATCATCTCTTTCTAAAACAATCTTTTGAATCGTTATTTTGATCCACTTTTTGGTACTATTCGTTATTTTTTAATTATTTCAATTTTTCTTTCACATAATGAAGTAGAAAGACAGTAGTTTTCCAAGTTTTAGTTTTTGCATGTGATATGCCAACCAATTTACGTGGCTTGATCAGTAATCAACCGTTAAACAGTACAAAACTGAAGTGTGTTTATAAAACCGTAACATATGTTAGACCTGTCAGCAGATGCTACTGTGGAAAAATGACTAACAGACGAATTCATTACTCAAAGGCTGTTTCAACTTATGACTGGTTAGGAGTCAAAACAACTGTCCCTATGTTTGACTAATACGTATACCTTGTAAAGATGGTTCGAATTGCGGATTTTAAGCGTTTTGCAGTAAAGTTTCATCCACTTTCTGTTAGAATGTCGACGGAATTATTGGCGACAACTCTAGAGTATGTATGGTTAGTCCAGTCAATCATTATGCATATAGGATTATGTGTTTAGTAATTGCTGTTTGTAAGTCCTTCTCAGTAGCAACTGGTCATAAATGTATTACACATGTTAAGATATTATAACACACATCAGTTTGAACTGATTAAGTGGTACTCACCTTAACCAGTTTCAACTGATCAAGCTATGGGAATCGGGTGCATGAGTACTAATTTAAACACGTGTCTGTGCGACGGACATGTTGAGAATTACATAATAACAAAAGCAAAAATGTGTCTTTTCGAACGCCTTGTACAAAAGTCATACACAGCGTGTCGCCCCCAAAACGTGACAGTCAATTTACATTTTCTGTGCATTATTTTTTACAAGTAAATATTTGTTCGCATTCTAGAAATTATTACAATAAATAGAACAAATGTAACGCTTCCTGGAAACATCATAATTGGTACGGTCGGGGTTGGGCAGGGAGGGGAGGGGGTGGAGCGTAAAAGATCAAGTGCATTTTGCATCCATGTAGGGTTGTATCTAAGTTTTGTCAGTCTTTGAAACTGACCTACGCCTCCATAAGAAACGTTCCAGTATTTGCATTTTTTTTCTTTTTCCATTCGTTTTCATTTTGCAGAAACTCACAGAGTAGAGAGAATGGAGAACAAAACTTCATCAGAGTCCGGTCATGAATCTTCTGTATCAGAGAAACAAGTCTTCACTGAATATATTTATTCAGGGTCAAGAGATGGAAAGAAAGAAGCCTCCTCTGGGCCCTCTACCGCCACCGACGATCAAGCTGCTGTTAGATCCGTTCAGAATTCCGCCCAATGTCACACGGTCATCCTCTTTGGTGCACCGATCGCGGCCCTGATAATGGACGGCGTGGAACGGCTCTGTCTGGCTCAAATATCCAACATTTTGCTGAAAGATTACAGTTACAATGAGATACATAACCGAAGGGTAGCATTAGGAGTCACCTGTGTCCAATGCACCCCGGTACAGCTTGAGATGCTACGTCGTGTTGGCGCTATGCCGGCTTCTTCTCGTCGATGCGGTATGATCACTCTTCGAGAGGCAGAAAGGCTCTGTAAGTCTTTTCTGGTCGAGAACACTCCACCGAAATTACCCGAGAATTTTGCATTCGATGTCTATCACAAGTGCGCTTGGGGATGCCGTGGTAGCTTTATCCCATCGCGGTATAACAGCTCGCGAGCGAAATGCGTGAAATGTCGTTACTGTAGCCTCTTCTTTTCGCCAAATAAGTTTATATTCCACACTCATCGACTACCCGATTCGAAATACCGTCATCCCGACGCAGCTAACTTCAATTCGTGGAGGAGACACATATTCCTCGTCGATGAAAATCCAAACGACGCGTTACAGCAAGCGTGGGAAGACGTCAAGGCAATGTTCAATGGAGGGAACAGACGGAGGATAACTCACAGCAGCTCGGAGAAACAGTCCCACCACACGGGAGCACCATCACTACCCGGCTACATCGACCCATATGGATGCCACCCTAATCCTTTTCAGTTGGAAAAATTAAGAGTTTTGCCACCTTTGGCTGGCTACGGTCTCCTCTGTGATGGAAACAAGGCATTCCCACCCTTACGTGGTATTCGACATGACGAACCCAAACTAGATGCAACGTATCCATCGGCTAATTCGTTAGCCAGTCTACATCAACACCATTCTCTTCAACGGCATATTAATCCTTTTGTAGCTGATCCAACGAGGCATCTTCTGAGGACGGCTAGTTTGCACGATAACCCCGGCATGAATTTCCCATCCGACGCTTTGCGTAACTTTTTGCCTCCTCATTTATCCCTAGACCCATTCTGGAAAGGACCCTTACCCACTCCGGGAGTTTTACCACCATCTCTCTTAAACACGTGGCACGCACTTATGTTCTCAAGGGGTCAACCCATGTGCTTTAGTCCTCCACATGAGAATGTTCATGCAGGGGGAGAGGAAAAGGTATGCTTCTCCAAGCGAAGCAGCGAACAGGAATTACCAATCCCGGGACGACGGCCAAGCGGATTATGGGGTTCTGCGACGCCGATGCAGTCGCACGTTGACGAAATGATGGCACCGTCCTCTTCAGAAAGGTCCCCAACTTCTTCTGCGTTTAGACCTCTCATTTCAAAGCTTCCATCAGATGAAAAGCTGCTTTCGTGCTCCCGAACATCTTCTCCTATTTTAAGCGTTGATTCGACTCCAGAAGCCGCAAGTCCGGCCATGAGAAGTCACCTTGATACTGAAATAGGTGTAAAGAAAGACCTGTTGAGGACAGAGGATGGAGAAGAGTTGGACGTTGATAGCTCATTAGATGAGCCTTGCGTGGACATGATTGCTGATGATGACCCACCGACTCAATCGGGCAAGTGACTTTTTGGGGGTCTTTAAAGTGACTCTGATTGTCCAACTTTTTCTAATCACAACTTCTTGCCCAGAGAGGCGGGTTAAATTTTCTAGAATTTTTCCAACAAAATTGCACGTTATAAATAATCGTAGGGTACCTTTTTTTAATGAAAAAAATGACGAAAGGTTACTTTTTACTACCAACAATTAAAGGGCACTTCTTATTTATGAAAAGTGGTACTTTTTAATTTTTTTCCACGTAACGGGATAGGAGAATTGCCCTTTCCTGTAGGTATGTGAGGATAATTCTGGGTTACTGAAGTTTAGTTTCCATGAATAGGCTGTCTTTGTAATATGTAAGTGTTGTTAATAATATATTTATACTGTCAGAATGGGTTGGGGGAAGTCGACGGAACCTGAGAATACAAAAAGGGATAATTTGAGCAGCCCATGATTCGAATAACGTTATAAAACAAAAACAAAAATTTATTTGCATAAGTATATACTATCCAACACATACACACAAATTTTTTCAAATATAAATGATTTTCTATCTAATCTATCATCTCAAAAACGTGTCTTTCAACTTCTTTTTGTGTGCAAAATTAGAAGCCAAAAGGTTATCCAGCAAAGAACGTTGAACAATGATATTTTTGCACCATGTTTACGTCTATGTCTCTAGGTCGGCAGAATGAAAAAAGGGGCTTTTAAGAGGTTATGTTAGATCTCCATTCAAGAAAGATTTGTCTATATAACTTTGGCATAATATATATAATGAGCACCATTTAGGACCTCGTTAAAAAACACTTGGTGCTCGTCCTAACTTTTTTTCAAAAAACGGAGGGCGGGCCACCCCCACTCCCCCTCTCCCCCATCCCCCTCTTTCTCTCTCTTATTGAAGTATCTCTTTGTCTACTCAGACTGTTGGTAACAGTGTTATTTGTCTTTGAAAACTATGCCTAGTTGGGTGCAACCCACACATATGGGGGCAATTCTGATGCGATTCGTTCAAATAAAGAAAATAATGTTTAAACATGGAGCTACATGGTTCAAATGATTTTAAGTCACGTTTGAAACGGCATTTTGCGACCGTTTGCCAAAACGAAAATTGAAAAAAAAGGAGCGTGATTAAAAAAGGATGCGGGAGGGTGCATGTTATTGTATTGTTATTTGCCCAAACAGATGTAAACTAAATTGCTAATATTACTTTGATACATTACCATAAGAAATAATTATCATGAGCGCAGGCTACATTTCAATACCAAAGTCTCTATTCCGGGAGTAATCAATATCAGTATAATTTACGGTGGAGAAGTAAATTTGCGACATTTTAGTTACAATAATATATAGCACTTAGATTTAAAATTGCGTTCCAATCACTCGTACAGTGAATGATACACAGAGCTACAAACAAACGAAAGGAATATTTTGATTGATAGATATAATCACAGTTAACGAATTATTGAACTGATTTCTTAATTTACTACAGAAAAGGTTGTCTAACAGAAATATAATTTAATGAGCATTGTTTTTGAACACTGTTTTAAATTTTGTACATAAAAGTTACAGAGAGCTCAGAGTGTCGATCGTAACAGGATATTTTCCAAAGGCGAAGGATTTTTGTGTTTAACTTTATAAGTCATTATTTTATCGTTTCTTAGATATGGAATGGTAGCATAACGTAATACATTTTGTTATTAGGTTCCGTAAGTCGGATCATTAAACAAAAGACAAACCTTTTTATTTGAAATCAAAATGTTGTCGTTTTAAATGATATATTTATTTTCTTTTTCTTGTCTGATTTATAATTGAAAAATGTTGCTGCATTAATTCTTTTATTGAGTACACTATTATTTGTAAATGTGTTACTTTAAAGGACTTTTGACATTTTTACTACAATTGACACGAACCAAAATCGACCAAAGATAAAGATAATGACAAGAACAGAGGAGGTGACGTCATAACGTCTTAAAGGAGTATTTCACACGTTTGAAATATTTTCAAGTGGATAAGAAAGGGAAAATGTTGAAAGTCTAATTTCACATATTTTTCTGGATTATTGGATTTTGATATATTTTTCAAACTTAAAGACCCAACCTAAAGGTCATTCTTTTAGAGGGCTTGTGGTTATCAAGATGTGATGGGGGGATAGGCGGGGAAGGCAGGGAAAAGAGAGGGACAACTTATCCTTCAAGTGTGACCACGTGGGGCAGTGTATGTCGTAAGTCATTGCTTAATTATAGCATTATTTTTCAATATTCGTTTACGGCTTTCATATCCTATTTCCAGTAAAATGTTACTGCCATCAAAATGAAGTTATATTGGTGAACCTTCAGTGTCAACCCGGGATGTCAGGTGTGTTGGAAAATTGATGAATATGGAAAACTTTTAATTCTTGCCAGTATGATACGAATTAAGGTTATTGTAAAATACTGCAATTTTTGTGATAGATTTTCTAGTATTATATTTCAACTTTCTCTATCATTTTGAAAACAGTACGTTCTATACTTAGGTACCTTCAGTGTGGTGTATTT
>KN882774.1:144530-158773 GCA_000934455.1 Apostichopus parvimensis
ATATTACAAAGCATAATTTATTTCAAGGTGACTTTGACCCAACCATTATCATCTTTAGCTTGATATCTGATAGAGATCTTTGTCGTGTTGAAGAAAAAAATCCCTGAAACAGAGCTAAGAATAGTAGCCCACTCTGTATAAGAGTGATTTCTGGGAGCTGTCATTCTCTCAATCTATGATGTCACAGTGCCACAAGGGTCTGAAACCTTCTACTTTCACTTTCCTGTTCTCTCACTTAGAATGTTATCATAGCATCGACACTGAAAACAATGTCATTTAAGGGTGGGTCATGTAAAGAATATTTGTATGTTTATAGATTCAGCATAATTTGCAAAACCCATCTCCATTATATCAAAAGACAAAACCGTGGCCATTATACAATTATGAAAATAAAACAAAACTGTTAGCCAACTGCTTATCCACTAAAGAGCCTGTGTATTAAGAGAATTTGTACAAGTTAAAGGGCGTGAGGTTTCGATCCTAGCAGGATCTTCTTCAGAGGCTGAATGACAAGTTACAGTAACGGACGGGACAGACACACACTCTCGTCTACTAATCCGCTTACATTTTTCTCTCTTGTGTTCACCCTGCTCATTAACCTGTCTGTATTCTGTGCGTGTTTTTGTCCCTTCTGTTACTGTAACTTGTCATTCAGCCTCTGAAGAAGATCCTGCTAGGATGGAAACGTCAGGCCCTCTTACTTTTACACACGTCATTAAATTATGCAGGAAAATGATGCAGAAAACCCTCAAAAATTGATTGAAACAACATTTGGTTAAAAAGCGTGTCACATTTAGACTAACTCAATTCCTACAACTTATTGTGTGTGTGTGTGTGAACTTTTATATCTTTTTGGGGAGGGTATTTATCAAAGTTTCTATTTCTATTTACTAAGACGATTGATAGTTAGGATCTGTGTCTCTGTTAACGTTAGGCTCGGTGGTGTGGTGGCTCGCGTAGTAGATTCTAAATCTGCAAACTTTTGTAAATTTCCTGGGATCCCAAGGTCAACCTAACCTGTCCCACATTGACCACTTAAAAACCCGGCATATCTTGCCCATGGATGTCATCATGTATAACATAAATGACAAGGCTCGACATCCTCACCTACTGGCCCCCATTTCGTGATTTATTTTTGTTTACTAAACTGTCAATAAATATTTAAGGTCTCACTTTTTGATAAGTTGAAACTTTTTCCTTCCTGTCAACATCAAATCCCAGCAAGCTGTCGAAAAGATTGTAAAATGAGAGGCAAATGGGTTGATTCTTTTGGTTGTTGTTTGTTTTGTGTTTTGTCAAACTAGGAGGCCTCTTTGTCTTAGGCCCGGAGGTAATCTATCTCGATTTGAACCCTCGAAGTAGAATTTAATGGTTCTGGATTTCATAGTAAAAATCTTTGTCAGTATTTAGATAAAAATAATACCTCTTTCAAGAAAGGGCAGAGTTTCTTTTGAAGGAAGTTTTATCGGTTGTTCCCTGGCCCTGGATATTCTTGACTTTGTTTTAATGATTGTCAGAAGAGATAAAAAAGGTTATCATTCCGCACAGTTAATGATTTGAGGGTTTAATGAGGGCTCGAAGTTTTAAAGCAGCCTTGTATATGGATTTAAAAAAAAAATTGGGGTCAATATTTAGATCATACCAATTTCCGATTACATCGTCAATCAAATTGGATCACTAGTTGCATTTTCACTTTAAATATGAACCGAAAAGTAGAAACTTGGATATTTTCAGATTGGTGACATACAGTACGTTGTTTGTAATGAAATATAGTCTTCTTGGATCGTTGGACAAAAAAATTTCACTTGAGAATCAGCCTAGATTTTGACAAGCCATAACTCTCTGGTGATTCTTGTTAGTTTTGTAATATACACTCGAGTCTAGGCAATGGAATTGTATTCTATAAGTAAGTAATTTTTGTGTGGGTCTTTTTCAATGCTGTTAGAGTACATGCATCCATTATCCTATGAAAACCAGAATAAGTAGGTAGGTATATTATGCTGCACAGCTGTTAACCCATACAGGTGTAAATCAAAAATGGTTTCGGTTTCATTTTCATTTAGGAAATATCATGGTGTGAAGGTTCCTTCACGTACTGTAACTAGATTGAAGAATTTGACAAAAGTCTCTGAAATGGATGTCACAGAGCCACTTGCTGTTAAATTGTCAATATGTTTGCTTATTCATTACTTATTTCACTTTTCTTTGTTAGAAATAATATTTTGCAAGTTTTATTGCCAAAAGTGATAATAGTTTTGATACATTACCTAACACACTGATTTCAGAAGTAATACTAATTTTGTTTCATTTATGAAAATTATGAAATGTTACAAAGGAAAACTTAGAATCTTAGATCTCACCTACTTGTGACACTGCGACTTCTTACGTGAAGAGAATCACATCCCACAACCCCCACCCCCACCTCTCCCCTCCCCTCCCCTTTAGCAACGGTAGGCTGACATTCAAAAGTACAGTCACCTTACAGTAGGAATGCAAGTCCCTCTGCTGTATTATACACACTAGGCAGCCGCAAGTTGGATGATGCTTTGCTTGTGATGTTGTTAAGTTAATATAAATGTATCACATGACATGTATCACATGACATGTATCACATGACATGTATCACATGACCAAGGGTCGTACAACCACAAGAACCAGCCAGTCACGGTACATCGTCTCCCCTACTGGTACATGATGTCACTGTAGAAGTAAACAATTCATATTGAAACAGATATTACTGTTACCTTATTTGCATGTGTTGACCAGACCCCATGCAGCCTAATTCTTACAAACTTACTTGAGGTGTTCAAGTTGTTTACTCTAGATCTGTAGCATCTGTACGTAACATGTTCACTTTCATTTCATTACGGTAGCAACAGCATGTGTACAGTATGTACTGTATGACAGTCATATTGAGCAAGCATGTTGTATAAATGACAAGGAAGTGTGTGTAGTCATGTTAGGTTTGAATAAATATATACTGTACAAGAAGGAGGCTGTTAATACAATATTTTATTATATGTTATAATGTTTGAATGTTGTAATATACACTCTCTCTTTTGTAAATGATTTAAATTTCCACTGAAACAACCATTTAATGGAGTTTATGTTTAGATTAACTGTCGTTACACTTTTCTTAATGTGAGAACTTTGGATATTATTACCCATTTGAATCCAAAGTTGTTAACTCTTTTTAAATGAAACTGTCATCCCAAAAAAATTAATATTTTCTATTGAAAAAAATCTTTGTTATCTAGTAAAGTATTGTTTCTTTGAGGATATTCTTGTTTAAGAGCAAAAGAACTTTTAAAGCGAAACTGAAATCGTTTCCCACAATCAATACTGAAAGTACTGTAAATCTAATAAACAGTATTTAAACAGTGTGGGATGTAAAATTGACTTTGCTATATGGAGAAAAAAAAATAATAAAAAAATAAAGGAATGATTTATGTCAAAATATAAAATATTGACTTCTGGGAGATATCGTTGAAGAATATTAATATCGAAAGTAAGTCAGCAATTTGGATGACAGATCAAACACTTTGGGCTCAGGGTTGAAACCAGGCCAAGTCATTTTGAACCTCTGCAAATTTTCGATCAGAATCAAACCCTGCGTTAGCAATGACTGAACGGGAAATTCAAGTTTTACTGACCAGAAGAAAACACACGTGAGCCAGCCGTGTGACGTACAGAGCTGCTATTAATTAAATTATTAATTAAATTAATAATTAAATAATGCGGCCTACTACCATTGTGTCGATTTACATATGCAGCAAAGAACGACGGAAGATAGAAGCTCGGAACTGATCCTTGCCTCGATCTCAAGTGTAACTTGAGGGGGCTTAAAAACTGTGATTTTGTATCAAATTTGTTACATTTCTGGTGGTAGTCAGGACATGTCTCCATCTACTACTGTAGGGAAAGACAAGGCACGGTGTAAACAAGTATGTAGTTGGAATTGGATTTACTCATGTCCATAAAAATGTCACCAGAAATTAGGAAATTCAGCAAAAGTCTATAAATGCAACAAAACATATATATTGAATTTATTGGACACAGCTGTTTTGTTTTACAATTGCATTCAAGGATTAATAATGTTCATTGAACCAAATCCGTATCTAAGTAGCTCTTTATTTGCAGGGAGGGTTATAAAACTGGTTATGCAGGAATATTTTATAACTCGGTAAAAGTGACCAAAAGTTATAATCCAACTCACAGACGGATACTTTTACGAAGACACAAAAGTCTCTTCATTTTAAAGTCAGTACAATTTTTTTGTGGTTCCTTTTTGATGGAGCTTATAGTATTAGTTTTGGACCCTGGGGACATATTTGGACCCTGGGGACATATTTGTCCCCCCCCAACTGTCACATATCTTGAGCCTCTGCAGAATGTGTTAGGCATCGTGACATTTCGTTTATTTATCTGTTTGTTTGTCATTTCAGTCGAAGAGAGCATGGAATCCGTCGACAATCCACTTCACGAGGCTGCGAAAAGGGGCAACGTTGGGTTTCTTCAGGAATGCCTCAACAATAAGGTGAACTCTCCAACTTGTAGTTTTGTAGTATACTTTCCTCTTTGTAACTAAAAATGGTCTTTATTATTTGCTAGAGTGCAGAGGACAATCTTCTCAATTTTATTTGGTCTTTTATTTCTTTAAATTGATCTGTTTTGGTCGGTGGTGATTGACAGAGGGAAGTTTGGCTATGAAACGATGTCTCCTAAAGTTGACTGTTTCATCAGATTGAAACTAAAGTAACCTTGCTATTTTTTAAAGGCAATTGTCACCCAAGTTGTAAATGCATTTTATATGCAATTTATAAGCAAATTCATTGACAAGGAAGTTTTGGCTATTGTGGGTAGGAATTTAAACTACAGCACTGTAGATAGTGACCTAATAGGAATACAAGTCTATCTGCTCGGTTAAGTTGTGGATGTATCATGTTTGCCAATGTCAAAAATTCAAATCATTCTGTGTATTATTTTAAATTACGATGCGCTGGCTTGTTACATATGAAACCGTATGTAGTATAGTCTAGGCTTTAAAGTTTAAGGGCTCAGTTGAACTTCAAAATTCATTCATGTGCATAGTCGGCCTTTGTTGGTGTGGGGTTTCCACTCTCCTCTGAGAAAGCTTTGTCTTGGTAAGGGGGCTTAGATGCAAAATGGTGCCATGCCCAGACAGGGAATTTAAGTTTAATTAATGCTTTGATTGGATGACTTTCCATAACACCATATAGACTCTACCATCTGTTATGAATTCAAACGATTGGGAAACAACTATTTTGCTGACATCTGTATCAGAAAGGGATGAAAGGAGGGGTGTCCTGCCCCTACCCCCCCAAAAATCTCTGGTTAATCACTGGTCAGGTTCACAGTTTCGGGAAAGGGGTGGAAGGAGAGGGGTATCCTGCCCCTCCCCCCCCAAACCTCTGGTTAAACACTGGTCAGGTTCTCAGGTTCAGGTGTTGAATCTTAGTGTACCCATAGGTCTGTTTATAGCTCCATGGTGTAACAGGTCGTGGTGATGACGAATTACTGGGCCATATCTTGTTTCAGTTTACACCGTAGGATAACAGAACGATGAACCACTTTCAATACACCCTACAGTATGTATTACATTATCTGTGTGCACGCAGTGGCACGACATTGGGTGTTGGAGTTGCGAATGCTTGGGATAAAGTAGTTAAAGAAGTAGACAATCAGTTTTATAGGGAACAATTTTTTTTTGGGGGGGGGGGGAGTAGTTGTACTAGATTGCCAACAAAAGGAACATATTTTCTATTATTCTTGGCCTGTGGCACATGTTTGTACATTTTTGGTGAAATTTATTAATATTTCCAATGCACCTCTTGAGACCAAGGTCATTTAAATACAGTCCCCCCCCCCCCCCACTGCCTCAGTCCTCACTTATACCCTTCCCTCGTGTAGAACTGGATATTTGGAACCAGTAGAGTTAAAAATCATATTTGTATTTCTGATGGCTAAAGGTGATTGGTTAGCCAAATTGGTGAAAATTGGTGAACATTTGACTCTTTTAGTCAAATTCTAAAGCAGATGGTGCCCAAGAGGTTTTTTTCCCTTTTGAGAGCATTTCTTCAGTAATACTGTAGCTTTGAGACTGTTTGAGTGATCATGTATCAGTTATTCAAGACACTTGATGATTAAAGCCCAAATCTATTCTGATTTAAACTGTAACATAGTGCAAATTTAGACTAATGGAAGATCCTTCACATACACCTCCAAGCCAAATTAATGTTTAACAGGAGCAGTATTGCCTGAATACTAGCTCAGAGGGCCTACTAGGTGATGAATCATTAAACACGTTTTAATACTTGAGTTAAGATCACTGTCATAAATATTCATGACCGGTACTGCCTGCCGGTTATTAACTAGAGCCTAAAGCAAAGCATTGCTACTAAAAACTGGTCCAGATTACATTTATCTTTTGTCGCTTTTCAAGGCAATAACCTAGTTCCTGCAAACCTAATGCAATAAGACTTTAACGTAGTACCTTTAGATTATTACTCTCGGGTGAACTTTGAAAATCTAAAACTAAATGCTTTGATCTGATTTTGCCTTTAAGCTACATTGTGATTTTTTTTGTGGGGGGGGGGGTTTGCTTCTTGTTATACCATCTACTCTCTGTTTGATCATGAAAAGCCTCATTATGCATAATTTAATCTCCAGTCTAATTAATCTTCTTAATGTTTCCTCTTTTGGGTATTTTGCGTAGTAAATAATCATGCTGATGTACATTCTTGCCAAATTTATTTTTTCATTTTCTGTGCCTATTCGCAGAGCTCGAGCAAATGACTAATTAAAACAAAGAGTTAATTGTTTCGACAGCCTTTCATGTCATAAAAATTTCCGTGGAAAAGATACAGTACTATTTATTTATTAAAATATCATTGCAAATTTCATTTCTCTTCCTTTTATTATCTTAACGTAATTTGAAAGTTTTGTTTTACCCCAATTTTAAATGTCTCTTTGTTTCTTTCGTTCCTAACTTTTTTATTTCTAAGGTCTCTGTAAATGGGCTGGACAAGTCCGGATCTACGGCTTTGTACTGGGCTTGTCACGGCGGACACACGGAATGCATCAAAATTCTGTTGGCTACTCCTCGAGTTGAACTCAATTCACAGGTAAACTCAGTGAATCCTATCCTGTCCATGAATGATTTTGGACGTTTAGTATCACCGATGCTTTGAATCTATATTTTACCCTTGAACTCGTTGCAAGGTACCGTACTAGAAAGTTTAAAAATTTAAAGATTACTTAAGTAGATTCTGGGGAAAACAAAGATTTGCTACTCTAGCCCAGCAAATAGCCAACGGATACCCAAAAAAAATTCAGCATAAATTCGAAAGCTTTGCTATTTTGTAGCCCTCGAACTTGATGCCGGTACCATACTCAAAAGTTTAAAAATTTAAAGATACTTAACTAGATTCTGGGGAAAACAAAGATTTGCTACTCTAGCCAAGCAAATAGCCAACGGACACCAAAAAAAATTTTAAAGCATAAATTCGAAAGCTTTGCTATTTTGTAACAATGACACTTGTCTTTAAATTTGTAGGAAACAGACCCTCCTGTGTTGGGTTATAAGTCACATGTATGCCTTGTGGATAAGTTATTGCCAATTGGTTGTAACCGAGTCGATGTACTAGTCATATTGGAGGGATGGGGCAGGGGTTGGGGTGGGGTTGTTGTTGTTATTGAATGATCTGTAAGTATCGCATGCCTTTGTCAGCTTGACAACAATTTTACAACCCAACTCAAAGAAAGATTGAATGGCGGCATCAAAATCCTGCATCCAGAAAGTAATTGTCTTTTGAGCTCTGACCAGAGTAAGGTGTGATAAAATATCTAGTTTCAGCTTATTTGGTAAACAACGTGACTGAAAGAGCCCTCTAGGCCAATTTGCAGTTAAATATAATCATCATGGAAATGAGTAAATGGAAAAACTCATCGAGAAATGCACAACAAATTTGAAAAGAGCAAAGAATCTTGTCTGTGACCTTTAACGATTTGATAATTTAACAACGATGCTATCCAGCTCTCAGTTGCTGGCTACTCCACATAACGACCTGTTTGCTGGAAGGAGGGAAGAGGTTGAGGGGGAGGGGGTGGGTGTGTGCCATTCAGAAGTCTGCTTACCCAGTTTCAAGTTTGGTGGGTCGTCTACAGGGATGTCAGGGTGGAAATCTCACTGTCTGTTGATGTGACTTTAACACTCAGCGTCCAGGGCTGTTACCTTTTATACTACACAATGTTGGAGGGAGTGGGGGGGGGGGGTAACACCACCTGATAGAATTTAGTGTGAATGTTTTGGCACTGTTAAATGTTGACTGACTCCATCACCATAACAGAAACACTCTACTGGCTTTTATAAGTGCTTGTTGTATCGTCGTAACGAAAAAAAGGAGAGGATTATAAATATCTTGCTTCCGCGCTCATGTATGTCTTTTCCTTGTCATTTTATCTCTTCAGAACAAAATCGGGGATACGGCGCTTCACGCTGCTGCCTGGAAGGGACACTCGGAGGCAGTGAAGTTACTACTAGCAAAAGGTAAATTCAAACGTCGATTCACGAGGGAAAGCCCAGTGGCTTCGTAGCTTAGTATCACAAAAACAAAGGGCACAAAATGTTTCATTATTAAAGTTGAATGTTGCACCATTTATAGTCGTCTTGTCTGTGCAATTGAAAAAGGATGACCCACCTTTAAATTTGTCCCAGCAATTATCCCACCTCCCCTCCCCTAACCCCCCTCCCTCTCCACGGTCATCATTTGGAGAAAAGGGTTGTATTATATTTTTCCTTTGTTATTTCAATGTTTAAAAAACTTTATAGGAATATCTGTGTTTGTAAATTGAACAATAGATATCAATTTTATTCTGAACAATGATGTCTATTGTCTGCAGTAGCTTTAAAGTTATCCCAGCGATTATCCCACCTCCCCTCTCCCTCCCCCTCCCCGGTCGTCATTTGAAGGAAAGGGTTGTATTCTATATATTTCCTTTGTTATTTCAATGTTTAAAAAACTTTATAGGAATATCTGTTTGTGTAAATTGAACAATAGATATCAATTTTATTCTGAACAATGATGTCTATTGTCTGTCGTACCCATTGTTTTTCAGGAGCGAGAACAGACTTACGAAATAAAGACGCCAAATACCCAGTAGATCTGTCATCCCGAGATCCAGCAACGGCCGCCATGTTAGTTCCAAAAATAACAAGTGAGTTTACTTCCACCGAGCATTTCTTTGTTTGTTTCACTTTTACATTTTAATTTCCTCTTTGACATGCTTTCACTTCTGTTATTGAGAGGGAGGTGGTTAAAAACCTGCCTAAATGTTTCCTAAATGTTTCCTTCTATTAGTTCTATTCTTTGATTTTGCTAAGACTGACTCATCCGCTTGGCATTTACTTACGCAAAGATGACCTTTAAAAGTAATATTCATACTGTTTTTTTCTGTGGCTTTTTTCATGACATATTGTTTTAGTAACAACCAACACAAAGGTTTGTCAATTTGCTTCGCCTGTCATCTGGAAGCAACTGTAGCAGTTTTCCACACAAACTATGAGTCATTTTTGGTTGAGGACAGATTTTCATTGTATTTTCGAGCAGCTAGGTTGCCTGAGAAGTATAACTTCATTGGCCATCAAACATGCCAAAAAAGAAGCAATGTAGTGTTCTGGTACATGAAAAAATGGAAAAAATCTTGTGAATGCCAGGGATCTTGAGTTAGAGGGGTACCAACAACGAAGGCTGGGGAAAATATACTTGTGTTTCTGTCACTTTTGAAGTTTTTGGGGGGGTTATATGGAAAAAAGCTTAATATTTTCAGTTAAGAAGTGTACAGTAAGTTCGTTGAACACTTACTCGTGAAATTGAAACTTGGTTTGACGGCATTATTATAGAAAGTCAAAACAATGGTCAACCAATTTTCAAACTTCATCAAGAATTTTAACTGCCATCCTGAAGCATTGCTTTTAATCTGAGTGATTTAATTGTTAAATTGTTTAATTGTTCTATTTGACATTCCTGAATGCACGGCAAATCTCTGGGTAGGACTTCTCAAAACCATAATGTAGTACGTAATATTACGATATATTATGTTATATATAGGTACACCAAAACAGATCTAGTATTGTTCGATACAGGTGACTAACGCCTACAGTGGAATTACGACCTTCCTTACCGGTTTCGAACCTCTGGACATACAATCAGCATCCATAGCCTAGTTGGTTAGGGTGTCCACGTACAGAGCGGGAGGCCCAGGTTCAACTCCCGGTGGAGGCTGGAAGTTTTTTCACTGTTCTTGATTTTACAACTCACTTCGATTGCAAATATATATTTAAATGTATGTATGCATGTGTGTGTCAGGGTGTATTTGTCTGTGTGCATGTATGTAAATGAGCTCTAATTTAACATGTCACGTCTTTGTCATATTTCCAGGAATAGACGATGACGACTACCTAGACGAAGACGAAGATGAAGGCTAGGGAATTTCATTCCACTTCTGGTTGCCATGGAGACCACGATCTATGGAGGCATTTTCTTTGTATAAATAACTGTTCGTCAATGAAGAAATATCGTTATTGGACAGTGGCTGGAGGATGGTATGGAGTTTGTTTCATGCAAAGTGTTATTCTTGTAGTCAATACAGATTTGGACTAACATTTTGATGTACTCAGATTTTAACACCCTCCCCACCCCCTTCCCCACCCCCCTTCCCCCCCCCCCTTCCCCATCCCCCAAAATAATAATAATAATCATTAAAGGTTACAAAAAGAATCATTTCCTTTCATCCTATGTACGTCACTAACTGACACTTGGGGAAGATAATTATCAGGAAGGCAGTAATCTTAAATCCACATGGTTTAATTTTTCACCTAAATCACGGAAATATTAATTTTTAAATTATAAATTAAATCAATCAAGTGGCAAACGCAACATAAGTTGTATCACACAAAGACCAAATTGTACATTCCAATGATATAAATATGGCACAATATTATAGCAGTAAAAACTCCTGGAAAATGTTTTTTTTTCTGTTTCTTATTGGAAACTCATGCCACATTATAAACAAAATATTGGGCTCTTTACCTGAATAATTTGTTTTTAATAATAATTGTTTATAAATGAAGACTTTTGAGCGAAGTAACTGATACAGATAATGTTTGTAATGATGAATAAAATCTATTGCCAAAAAAGACTAAATAAAGTTTGCTTTTACCAATTAAAAAAAAGCTAACGAACTAACCAAAACCAAACCTGAAATGGATTAACAAGATTACACACATCACTTATATCACACCAACTCGGAATTTTAACTGTAGTTTTAAAGCTTTGCACAAAGATTCCCTTGCAAAACTTTAAGGTCACAAAATGCCAAATTTGAATAGTGCTAAAGATTTTTTGGGAAGAAAAACTATCAGACTTTTCCCCATATAGAATAGATTCAAGTGTGATGTTGCAGGAATGAAAGCCATGCTAAGCTTACAATAGGGATGATGGGGGTAGGGGGGGGGATTGGGCAAATATGGTAGGAGAGTATTTTTTAGGGGGGAGGGGGGAGGAGATGTACAGTATCTATTATGAAACAACTTTGTAGTTTTTTTTTGTGTAGCTCAATTTTGCTTACCTGTTTATTTTTTGTTTTGTTAATTGTTTGTATCGAAAACAAATTATTTACCACTTTTCATGTAGATCGAACCCATATGTGAAGAATCTCACACATAGTTTAAGAGATGTTAAAACATATATTTATAGTTTACGGTATGTAAAGTTATCATGTTTCCTATGAAATGGGAAATAAATTGAAATTCTATGACATTTTATAAAGAACATGTTAAATATCTAGTATTTAGAGAGAAGTATACTTTTTTTTCCTTTTTTTTTGTGATAAAAATAAATTGAACCAGGATAAATAAAAGTGTAATTGCCTATTATCAAGTAGAATTGTTCTTGCCATAGTTGTACAACAAAATTTTGTACCAATCATACAAACAAACCAAAATCAACATTTGCTCTTGTTATTTTATACCCTGTGTAGGGTTAACAAAGTGAGACATTACTGCCCTTGAATCTACATAACCGTGTTTCTCAATTTTGCATGACCTCTGCATGACCCTGTTGTACAAAGGTCAGCTTCTTTCAACAACCAGTGATGTGTCTTCCCCTTTACATATGAGCAATGGCTGCCACTGCGGTATAACCTTATTGAAATTAAAACAAGGACTGTACTCAAACCAGCTCTGGGAAATGCAACCATATCAAATTAATTTGATAAATTTAGGAAGTTATTATAAACATGAAAACAGACAATCCGTGACAAACAAATTGTTTTCTCTCTGACATCTTTCAAGGAAATAGAAGTTCAAAACATGAATGCTGATATGTTTTGTATTAATGAGAAAGGGAATATTTCAATAAAATGGGCAATTTGTTACCATCGATGGTAAAATTAGCGGGAGCACCTCCAAAGTAACGAATATGAAGACAAAATGTACAAGCATACGGTAAAGATGATTTTACGATGGAGATGTTCTGGTTTTCTTCGACAGTAGCCGATAGTGCCTTATATTAAACGAAAGAGTGTAAAAATAATTAATTTTAAATTGTTTTTTGGATTTTTTTTTCGATATTTTCTTTCATCCTTGTAGTATTATATTAATGTCGAACATATTTTTTGGTTTCCTTGTCTGTATTGTTTTTCTGTCTTATTTCAGATACAAATGTTAGGATAATGTTTTTCGCTCAGTGAAATCTTGAAGTTATGTCGGTTATAGCAATGTAAAATATTATAATGACATTATGAATTGTATTTCTCTTATCTGCTGTCAGAATGAGGGGGACCAGGGGGGAGGTGGGAAGGAGGGATGGAAGTAATATGTTTCATGTTGTTTCTTCTCAACAGACACATGTAAGAAATTAAACCAAAGTGTCTACAAGGCAAAAAATCCTGGTCTGTGTCTTGAAGAAGATTTCTCATGAAATGAAACCAAATTCAAAATGAGATAAAGTCAATTTTAAACTTCACTCACTTAGCCCTAAAATTCAAAATGAGATAAAGTCAATTTAAACGTCACTCACTTAGCCCGAAAAAGAAGAGAATAAGTGTTTGTAAAACTTGATGGGAAACAACTTTCATGTTCACCATTGCACCAGTAATGTTGCCTACACCTTCATAACCATACTATGTTTGTGTCTTGTTGAATTCTGCGTAATAAAATTGTAATCAGCAGTTTCAACGGAAACAGAAAATTGGGGCTGAAAAGTCTCAAAGAAATATAATAGAATCCTTTGTAAATAGATGGTATTTCTTTTTATGGTGAACACCAAAAACAGACAAGGAAAATGTCCCCCTCCCCGACCCCCACACCACCCCTCCCCCTCTACTGTTCCACTCCATACCTGACCATGCCTCATCCCCACTCCTCACTATTTATGACAATCAAATTTCAACATGTTTGAATTAAAATTCTTTTTCTCTTTGGTGAATGAAAACTTAACTCAACCGACAAGTTCAGATTTGATATTCGATGCATCAAGTGATAACCTTATGTAGGAGTGAGGATGAGAACAATTTCATGTAAAATATCTCAGTAAAATCATAAAATTGGAATTCAGATTTGGGAAAATGGTTTTGATGACGTGTATCTTTAACCCTCCATTGACCGGCAGGGTTCAAAAAAATAATTCAATTCAGAGAGTGACAAAAAGCTTCCGCTCACTCTCCCCATTAACCCCCCCCCCTCTCCCTCTCCCCACCCACAGCTGGGTTGCGATATCGGACCTGTGTAAATAATATTTCTCAAGAAGAGCAAAGAATATATAGTTGGCTGATACTAGTGCCTCTGATATACAACCATGAAAGTACGAAATTTAGTGCAGGCCACTTTTATGATTTGTCTTTCATATTTCTGTTTCTACTTTTCTGGTTTTTTTTCCTTTTTTTTCTTTTTTTCTTAATTAGTTAAAAACAAGAAATACTTAAGTAATGAAAGTATGTTGTATGTTGTTAATGTGTAACATTTAATAACCCAACATTTATATAGAAATAGAGCATATTCGACGTGAAACCTTATACATTGTACGTGTCTTGTGTTTGTTCAGTTATCTTTGAATGGCCTGTTATTCTCATTTAAGATCTGTCAATGGTCTGTCCATAATAGTGATGAGAAGCGGAGATTAATGTGTTTGCATTGTCTGGGGATGTTGAGCAAACAATTGAGC
>KN882775.1:39703-52239 GCA_000934455.1 Apostichopus parvimensis
CCTTTCCCATCCGGTTACCTATCTGTGTTTGGTTCGTTGCCTTGTATAGAAAAGGTTGGTTGGGAGAGGAAGGGGGGGGGGGAATCGATGTGATTACGTCCGTGACTATCTAAGACTAACCATGCATTACCAGCGAACCGTGCTAAAATGGTCCCTTGTATCACGTCAGAGACGCACACCGCATTTGTTCACCTGCCAAGCTTTTCCCCCCAGCTATGTACATGCAAACCCAACCGGTCCCTGGTAATCTATTTAAGTGCTATATATGTCTATACACATTGGACGTTAAGCAATATTACCATCCGTCAAGTTCTGTCTATATATATATGTATATATATATATATATATATATTACCCCACTTCAGGGTGATCCGTGTACAATGATCAGCTATAACCGTCAATCTCGGTGAAACTCATCATGGAAATCGATTTTATACTCTTGAGGAAGCGAATGGCTAAGTATACCTCCAAGATATGTGTTTTGGAAGCAAACAAGACATTCGATTTTCGTTAGGCCAATTGCCGAGCGAAAAGAAAAAAGTGAAAAGAAAAAAAAAATACTCTCCTTATCATGGGTTCGTAAGTACATTTTGTGTTGTCATTGATTGAAATGAGAATTTATCTCAATCAGGAACGAAACTTATCGTCATTCTTTCGGACAGATACAAATTAGTTTTCTGTTCCTTACGACTTGCCTTACTTAAGAATTCAATTAATGCAGATGGGTCAGTCGTCTTTGCTACACGTTTCTGCAAAACCGGAGACAAATATACACAAATTTAAAATTTAAAGGAGCAGCATCATTTGTATCGTTTATGCGTAAAACGATAAATGGTGATGAGCAACTTTACCAAAATAAAAAGAAAGGGCTAATTCAGTTTTGCTGGCGTCTTGGTTGAAATGGTATGTTAGACTGTTAGCCGAATCAGGGAGTGAAATGACTTACTAACGCCCCCCCCCCCCATATTTGCGGTGAAAACTAAACTGTTTTGTTACTGCCATCAATGCTATGATGAAGTCTCGTTTGGAACACCAACATTTCAGCTAGAACATTTCAAATACCAGTACAGCTCCATTAAAATACAAAACAAGTTAATCTATAAAGATAACGATTAATTTATCCTACACTGACCCTTTGGTGATGTTTGATATTTAGACTTGCTCAAGTCGTCAATCTAAAAAAAATAAAGAAACTCTTATATACGGTATCTCCCAAAGTGAATATATATATTAAAAGCTATTTTCTGTGGGTTGGGGGGGGGGGGGCATAGGTGTAGGAGCCCAATTTAATTTGGGGGGGCTGTAACGACCAAATCTTTTTTGCGCGCTCCGCGGGTTCAACATGCTAATGTACATATCATATAGGCATGCATCGGTTATTACATCGCATGCCAATTACATTCAATAAGTAGCCGTGTTGTTACCCTTCCATACTGGTTATCATTTTGGGGCAATTCGTTACGATAATAATGATTATAGTCATATAAGTTTAACCATTTTATGTTTCTTTCAGTAGGTGCCTGAAAAATTCTCGGCATATTGCCCGAATTTTCACAAAATATTTGGTTGGGGGCTGCAGCCCTCCCAGCGCCGCCTCCTACGCCTATTGGGAGGGGATGTTCACCATATATGTACAGCTCTGCATATGTATGTTGAGTTAGGATGATAGTAAAATTTGGTTCTCATTAAATATTATTAGGCTTTTTTGTATTGGTGTCATGACAAACGTTGTTTTCTTGTTAAGATCTTTAAGTATATGTAAAATTGTAAAATAACAAAATAAAAATTGGAAAATAAAACTATCAACAGATATAACATATCCTCACATATGTTCTGAGCTGTAGCCCATTCTCCTAAAAAAAATTGAAAAAGGAAATAAAAAAATAAAACTTTGGACGGAAATGTCATCAAGTGGTTATTTCCATTAGCTTCATTATAGTAGGTGATCTCTACATTTGTGTTCAGAAAGAAAGCATACAGCTTAACATTCGCATCGACTTCTGTGCCACTTCAGTTTCAGGCGAAAATATCAAGTGAATATAAATTATGGAAAAATGCACTTAAGGGTTGACATGAGTATAACATAATATACCGAAAAGGCCTCTAATTGTGTATATACATTACAGAAACACCCGCGGAAATAAGTATCGTATGATTGAAGATGGGGCGCCCCCTATTAAGGATTTCAAAATGAGGTTATATGAGAAAACTCAAGTTTATATTAGAGAAAGTCAAGTGCACCAAAATCGTCTCAAGAGAGATTACATGGCCTCCTCTCCGACGCCTATATGGAATTGTTAAGAATTCATTCACTTTGAACAACTATCTTAAACCTTCTATTATAGCGCCCTCCTACAAGAAGACTGCCCTCTCCAAGTGTAGGATTTTATTTTGCCCGTGGATTTAAATATGCGCCTACACGCAAAGCACTATAGCTATATGGATATTGGCCTATATGACTCAAGAGAGTTTCTTAAGTTAAGCGTGCCGTGACGGTATACTTGTGTTGACTTCGCCAATAAAATCGACCAATATTTCAAGTATCTTCCTTCTAAACGAGAATGGATCCGCCGTGAAATTGATGACCAAAATTAAATTACGCCCAATAGCTCTGCATTTATTAACACAGTTGACTGAGTCTGCGGGCAATGATTACGTTGAGAGATGTCAATGAGTGAAAGTCGAGGAGTTCATGGTCTCCGGGGGAAATTGAAATCCCAGATTCATTAGATTTCAGACCGTAAGGATACTTAACCTACATAGTGCAAATGGTAGCACTTATGGCTTACCATGAGTTAAAGTAGCATATTACAGTGATTTAGAGAAAGGAAGGAAAAAGTCACTGAAGGAAACTGGTCGTTTTTTTTTTCGTTACTTAATATAAAAGTTCATTATTTCATTCCAATGCTAAAAAATTCTCTTCTCCTTGTTTTTTGGGTATTCAAATCTGTCGTGATTACGCAATATGAATGATCATCTATACCTTCTTAACTGCGCATGCGTTACCAGAAACGTGTCACGATAGGTAAACGTTTTTAAGCCGGTGTGACAGTGTAGAATATCTCCCTGATAATAGACTTGAAGTTTAACATCAGAAAGAATGATAGGTCAGTCATATTTAAGTGATATATTATAATTTATTTAGCTGTTCATCATGCATGTGTACCTAGTCAGCCTATAGTCTCATTATAACCATCTTGCTATATCACTTTAAGATGGAGAATGAATTTTATTTGCTTCGTGTCTTTTGCTCTCATTTTTTCCTTCTTTTTTCCCCCACATCTTCAAATCTTATTCGATAAAGTACGTGAAACGATAGTGTACTATTTGGTGTCTCATTTTACGTTTGCACTTTTTTGGGTTATTTTTAATAGTAGAAAAAAAACCTAGATTATCAATTTGAGATTAAAATCAAATTATAGTTTGATTAATATGGATTTATTGCTATTTAATCTTCCTTAATGTAAAATTGATTCCTGTAAGGTTTTTTTGCAACTTTTAATAAACGGTTTTGTGGGAGTGAATCTTGCTGTAAATCGCAGGATTAATTGTGACGATATGGTTCCACATGGGCCTGACAAGAAGGGATGGAGTTGGGGGTGGGGGTTGGTACCACCCTGTGTCAATTAAGGGCCAGGGGAACCCTGGACAAAGAAAAAATGTATTCTCATATTTCGTAATATAGTTATAGCTAAACGAAGACTTCAGGGGCTGGGGCAATTAACACTTCGAGCTTTAAATTGAATTTTAAAATTTCTAGCGTAAAAGTTGAGAAATATTGAGATTGATTATCGAAATTTCTCGATTTATAGACTACTTTTCGTATTAAATTATGTTTTTTTTTATAATGTCTTTCCTGAGCCACCGTAGCAGCAAGACAAATGTTATACGATCCGAGATAAATATGTTAGGCCTTATGCCGTACGCGCAGAATCACAATTCTAATTAGGAAAGGACAGCTACCACACTGACATTAACATATAGCCCTGCAGCGGAAACCAAAAAATATAACTTGAAGTTTAGTGAGTTGTTATTTCTCAATTTGCAGCTTCTTGGCCAAACAGCGCAAAAAAAAAAAAAAAAAAAATCTATTCTTTTTGGCAAAGTTTCAGAATCCAATTAAACCGAGCCGGTAAGCCATAACTATACTACATATCAGGTAGCACACCAATGGAATTGGAGCAATGGATGCAAAAACAGGGTACATTAACATAATCGGCTGATAATTGCTTTTTCGATGACGTCAAGTTATAGCGCATCAGAATTGATATAGACCGCGTGTGTGTATATGCTTCGGATTTCAGGTTTAGAATTAAGCCTTACCCAGCATTTGTTTTCAACCTTTCCTATCATTTATACGATAGTTAAACCTACGAGGGTCAACAAAAACTTGTTTGCGCTTTTGGAACAGTGCAATCTCTCTTCCTTGATTTTTCTTCTCTTGACGCAGTTGGTTGCATTTCATTCGCACAACGTGTTATACGCACTCTGATATATGTGCATGCGTTCTTAAGCTTACTCAAGTCGATTTATAAGTAAACGAGACGATCACCCCCAGCCACATATATAGCCACATGATAGATCTACTGTTCCTGTTATGAACAACGTACTTAAGCAAACTAAGAGAAATATTTCATCCACTTTAAGATACCGCATGTTGAATGTTCCTTCACACACAAGAGAGAAGACTTGAGTAAGTCTAAATGTGACATCACAGATTAACATATGCTTTAATTTCATTTATGTTCGAAATCTTTTATTTTTGACAATGTTTCTTTCCTGTAGTAATTAATCTTATATATGTTGTTTTATTCGTGACCTAACACGGTTTGCATTTCATCTTGGCAATTAATGAAAGGCATATCAAAGGGAAATTAAACGTTTCACGTCAACTTGGTTGCTCTCACACATTGACATAATGGCGGGCCCCCTAACGCGGCTTTTAAGCTCTGATACCTGTCAAGTGAAGCAAGCGTTTCTTGAGATATTTATCTCTATCATATAGAAGCTATGACGATGATGATGATGAAGATGGCTGGATTTGCTTCACTGTTAATTATACTCCTATCAAGACAGAGAAGAGGATGGATGCGTGATTGAAACCAGCTGTTTCTTGTTTACCACCTGACGTCTTCCTTGTGAGGAGACACGCATGCGCAAAAACATATCGTTTTGCTTAATAGTCATAATAGTGTAACAAGCTACAACATTGAAGCAAGCAATGTATATGGGTCCAGGTATGATGTTTACATTGACTGAGTATCTGAGAAAGTTCGTTGTATTTTCAGTAAAAGTGAAAAAGGAAAAAGAAAATTGTATGCATATTACCGATGTAGGTTTACATCTTCTTTTGATACAGTGTATAGACTAACCATCGGGCACATATTTTTCGAAGTGTATATTCATACCTGGATATGCATAGACATTTCCAATTGTATATAAATTTGATGGACCGCGAAAAATGGTTACATATTTTGATGAGAATTTTTAATTTAATTCAACGTAAGTAAATAATTCAATTCTATTTTCTTTTTGTCCTTGTGGTTGAAAGAAAGAGGGTTCGGAAAAGAGGAAAATGTTTTCGCCATGTTTAACTTATTTTATATATATGTATACGGACGTAGTTTGCGAGGTTCTCTCCCCTTAACGCTTCCTTACGCCACCTATTTCATTTCTCGGTGTCATGTTCCTATTGACCTCCCCCTAACCCCGCTCCCCTCCCCCCTCACGCACATCCGATGCCTTCATCATTGCAGGACAACGACAAACTTGCATAGAGACAGACGTTCGTCACGCATTACCTGAACAACACACTTACTAAGCTACCAGGAGATAAGTGTTGGTGTACCCCACAAACTGAACATGAAAACTCAAATCGAAAAGAGGCCGTCTGATAGTCAAGAAGATTACTCTGTGGGCCGACCTTGTTTCACGGGTTTTACTGAATAGAGTTTATCCATGTGACAAATGGAAGATGTCTTATAGCGTAACAGGTATACTGTAAGAGATATGGTGTTATCGAAAATGGTTCACTATAGAAAGCGATATGGGTGCGTGATGGGTACAGGGATGTTGTGGGGTGGAAGAGGGTTGGTGGGGAGGGGGTGCTGAAAGGGTAGAGGGGGTAATAAAGAGGGAAATATTTGATTCATGGTAATCATGTAGGCGAGGACGAAGAACAATTAGATGTTTATAGGGAGAGCATGTTGTGATGAGGATATAACAAAGTGTTTCTCATTAAAATTTCAAGCATAGGCTTTGATATGAAGGAGATGAGGTGTGAGTGAGAGGTGGGAGGAATCCCTTCGTAGGAACGCCATCGTGTATCATCGTGTATCATTTTAATAATTTATTCATTAGAATGAATAAAGGTAATAGAGAAACGGATACAGTTTACGTTACTGGTGGTTTGTTACACACCCGTAAAACGGATTACATGTAATACATTATTTGTATGCAACACATTGTGTGTATGTAACACATTATTTGTATGCAACACATTATTTGTATGTAATTACCATCATAATGTAACCCCCAAAAACTTGGTTAAATTCATAGTGTACAAATTAAGTCGAAGAAAGTTTTTTTTTTCCTTCTTTTTTTCTGTTGTTGTTGAAATTACTGGCTTACTTTACTAAACAGCAAGTTGTCTTGAAACACATTAAAAGCAAAGTTGAGAATAAGTTTAAAATTTAACAGAACATTACATAACAGGTTTGCATATTTGGTTTTATTTTTGATAGGATACCTGAACTTTGACACTTGTTTGTGACGCCAGATATATTGATATCGTTACGCAAATTTGCAATGGAAGGAAGACTGGCATTTTTCAAATATCATTTGTTTTTTCCTATCTCACAGGTTTATTTCTATATTTCTTTAAACTTTATGCAAATAAAATACATCCTTCGTTGACCTATTGAATCATGCATTTTAAGCGTACTTAATGGATAGCCTATAGCTTTATGATTTTTCCCCTATTTAAAAGAACTACTATATCACTAGAAAGTTAGCCTTCAAAAACACTAGATAATTAAGACTAAATAAAAAAATGAAATATTCATCATTAATCACTTTAAATTATTGATGTGTTTGATATTTCCCATTATAAACAAAAGACAAACTCCTGCATAAATAAGCATGTTAGGATCTAAAGAATATATATACGAAAGAATATATTATATCCTTCGTTATTATTTCTGTATTTAATTACAGCCCTTTTATCCTTTTAGCGATATTTTATTCGTCATAAATCAACGTCAAGTTGTGACTCCATTATTTCATTCATTAGCGTCCAAAACTAAAGAAAAATAATAATAATCCAAGAATAAGTTGCACTTTTTTTTAAATTCATGTAAAAAATTAAAAAACGAAATAAAATACTTTATTTTGTAATTGTCGTTATGGTTCACTAAACATGTGAATGTAACATCATCTACTGCCATTTTTTACCGGTTTAATAACGTCACAGATAAAGCCTCAGTCGACGAAGTCAGAAACAGATTAATTTTCAAAAGAATATTAGATAACAGTCTAGTACATTAATTGTGCAAGAATAAGGAGAGGAAATTCTCAAATGGCTTAACACATTGCAGAGGCCACCAAGTGGTTTTCAATTTATCGCTGCAGCGTTTTCCAATTAGACAAAAAAAAAAGAGTCATACAAGATGTAGTTGCTTGATTTTATTTCAAGTAGCTGAGAGGTCCCTAAGTTTTTAATTATCATTTGCCTTTTATTTCCCTCTCTTTTTTTTTTTTTGCTTCTTTTCTGGAATGATTATTCCGGGAGCTGTAAATTCATTACCAGATATGTGTGTGTTTGTTAATGGAACTTCTATGCACCCCTGGATGTATTTCGCGAAACATGACCTTGTTATGTGTTGATCATATCCACAGGAGAGAAATAAGAAATGAAAGAGAAAGGGAGGCACAGGGAGAGAGAGAGATTAGGAACTCCGTATTATGGAGGCTGTAGTATTTTAATTATGTTATATACGCATAGACGTTGATGATATCTGTGAGCAACATATCTCTCTATTTCTCTCTATTTTCGCTATCTTCTGTAATTCTTATATCACACCCATAGGAATAATTATGAAACCTGTAACTGTAGCGGAGTAATCACTAGTGACTTAAAGCAATATACACTACAGGCTTCCAAATATGGAAGAAGAAGAAAAATAAATAAATAGAAAGGAGATAATAAATGAAAGCGATATTCTGTCGATGGGCACATCCTTGTGTATATGGTAGGGTTGATCCTTATGATGTGGATTAGATTGGTATTGGTGACAGAGTCCAGAGGAGGGGGTGGGGGAGGGGGTTAATGGCGGGACAAGGGTGCTACAATATATACTTTAGTCATTAATTAAAGCGATAAACGTATATCAGTTGATGATTCTGTGAGCGGAATCTCATTTTTCGTTATTTTAACTCTATTGAACTAAATTGTAAAAATGTGATGTATTGTTTAGTCGTGTCTGTCTATTTAGATTGAAAGTTTAATCACTAAGGTGAATTTTCAATCTGTGAAATAAAGCTCATAACAGTTATCCAGTATAACTACATATGCAAAGTCAAAGATGGATAGCGCTTTAGGGTTCTCCATATATAGTATGTACCGTACGCCTTTCTTTTAATTAAAGTTGTAATTGTCGTTGTCTGGCATAACCTTTATACAAAAGTAAAGAAACGAAAGGACTCGGTATAGCAGATGCTATATGTCATGCTGTCGCTGTAGGTAATAAAAAACAGTCGTATTTTACTGTTTCGGAGATCAATCAATCCATTTGAGTGTGTATGTATGTGTGTTCGCATGTATGTACGTGTGGGTTGGGAATGGTGTGGGGAGGAGGGAAATATTTCGAACTAGAAACATTGAATACATTTGTACTTAACTAACAGATTAACTCATGATGATTTTGTTAATTACACTGAACGTAACTAATCAATAAAATAATTGACAATTTCCATTCACTATACTTTGAAACATCTTAGGTGCAAGAAAAAAATCTTTTAGGCTTGGACTACAACTTTTCCCGGAATGTAACAGATGAAAAACTGTGATGTTCTTAGTACTACCCTGATAGTGATACAGTAACAAACTATGATAAAGTGGGTAGGAAGCTTAAATATACCTATATTTCTTTCATTTCTAAATAGGAGGGATGGGTGGGGTCTGGTATGTTTTTCAGGAATTTAGGCTGACCGTCACAATTACATGCTAGACAACCATATCATGTTCGCAGAGATTCGAAATACGCACTATGCACGTATGGAGAGAGAGAAAGAGAGTGAGGATGGGTAATGATCATGGGGAGTGAAGGGAGGGAGGGAGGGGTACCGAAACATAGACAGCTGATTAGAACAATACCTGCGAGGTTGTGAACTGCTACAACTAGTATAGTTACTTTAAATTTCGTCTTATACCATAACTAACTGGTTTTGCCTTAATGCCTTGCATCATTTGGCTTTTATGATAGATTAGGTAAGCCTGCATATCGTGACATTTCTAATATATATATATATATATATATATACAGACACCCCATATCGCATCTACCACTTACACTGACGTAACTGAATAGTTAGAGAATCAACACATTTGCAAAAAGACCAAATTTGAAATGCAATAAATAATCATTTGAATAGGGAACAGTAAAATAAACCTAGAGAAGAGTTACCCTCACTTAACGGTAACCTGGGAAACCGCAAAACGTTTGGCGCGCTTCTTAAAAAAATACTATTACCTCCATTCTAGCGTTTTACATTATAGATAAAAAAAATTATATACACTTAGAATATTATATACTCACGACTGAGTTTTCACTCGATAACGCCATTTGGCTTTGCAGGTTGGCTGTCGCTATAACATATATAAACAGAGATTTATTTCCAGTAGGTACACCTTGAAAATTACGGCCAGGCTATATCTCCGTAAGAGAGCTTGATTTGACACTTTATGACTGCATCCATACACTCAGAGAGCGTGACTCGAAATGCTCGTTTCAGATCATTGCTTGCAGTGAGTTGCTGACTGCCTATCGATCAAACGCGAGTGTTCGAAGGGGGTTTATTTTGGTTGTAGATGTTGTTTGCATCAAATATATTGGCTCAATAACCAATGAACGGTTGACATCTAGATTAAATAATTAAAAGTTTTAGTTTGAACAAGAAGAAGAGGAAAGAGGAAAACAAAAACCCCTTAATTTGTCTTAAATTTCATTCCGGATTTATTCATAAGTTTGCATAAATTATCCCAGATCATGTGTCACGTGATTAGGCGTTCATCCCAGGAACACGAAATAAACATTCCAGGCTTAATTCCGTCCAGGATGCAAAAAAAATAAAGAGTGCGTTCGGCGCCCCATGGAATGACCTGAAGGAGGGAAACTGTTCTTATCGTCTGCTCACTGTAGTAATATCTACGCGCGTTTTCATTTTTCATTTGCGAGGAAGAAGTCAAGATATGTATTTAGATTGGAAACTGGCCAACATGTCCACAGGGTAGATAAAGATTAATTTACGTAATATTTCATCCGCACAGTTTTACGAAATATTCAAGATCAATGTTTCGGTGAAAAAGAAAAAACAAGTTTACGTGATTGATGTCTTCTCGTGGATTCATCTGAAGTAGATGGATTATTTGAAATTTTCTAAACTGCAGTCATTCAATCTAAAATGGCGATGCTTACGTGTCGCACAGTTATCGTTACCGAAATATATATGGCATGTGATGTTATAAATTCGTTTTCGTGCATACACACGTTCCTTTTCTCGACGGTTTGGTTTTCATAAGTTCTGAAACAGTTTCAATTGCCTTAAAAGTGTTCCTTTCCTTCCCTTTTCCGAAGGCCCAATCAGAACCATTTTGTTCTAAATAATATAGTTTATAATAAATTCAACATCCAAAGCGATCCGTATATACCACCATATGGTATAGAATAATTCAAACTCCATTTCCTTACTTGCTAGTAAAGAACAGTATATACCGCAATGCGTTTACATGTAAAAATCAGTGCTTTATGAAAACTGCAAAACCAAAACAAATACAAAATACCAATCCTTTTAAACTGTCAGTCAATCTCTGGTATATTTGCATGGTAAAACCGAAATCGGAAGCCTTTTTTAGCGTAATTGTTCAAATATGATCGCGTTTTTACGTCACATTGTTCGTACAAGTCAAGGATTTAAAATTTAAAAATTCCTGTTAACGTTTCCAAGATTTTATCTCTTTATCTTCATATCCATGAATTTTACTAGAAAAAAAAATGCGTCACTCTGCATACTTTCAAAAAATATAATAATAAAAAGTATGTCAACATGTCCTTCTCGAAATTAGGTCAAGTAGGCTTTTTTCTCCACATTTTCATGTTGATCATGTTTTTAAAAAAAAACGACGCTAATGTTTGAATGGGCATACTCCACTTTCTCACATCAGCTGGAGAAAAAAAAAGAGAAAAGAATAAAACTAATTTTTTGTTGTTGTATTTTTGCATGTCAATTTCAAATGATTTATAGTCTTGCTTTACAAAGCTTAGGGAACATAACATGTTTTCTCATATCAGTGCTACACTCCTAGCAGGTGTTTCACCAATCGGGAAATGTAATAACTGTTTCTATATTAAACTTCTCCGTTATTAAACCATGCACTGTACATTATACACGATGATGTATCCAGTCGCACTAATGAGCTGTAGTATATGGTAAAAATAAATGAATACCAGGCGTAATTTATACCGTTCGTTGTCCTTTGGACGCGGGAAGATATGAGAATATGGAAACTGCCCTCCAAACTGATGGGTTTGTCACGACAAATTATAAAAATTATATGAATACCAGATTAATACCAGAATTATAAAAATACCAGATGTTCAACAATTCAACGTACTCAGTACAAAATAGAGCAACAAAAAACAACAGATTTTTGGTAAACAGTTGCTGTGGATAATTCTCGGTGAAATCTTCAACCACTTATAAACGAACGCACCGCACCGCTTTTGAATCGTACCTAGCTTCGAGTATGATAACACTATAGACACGTGTTCCTTGATGTTCAAAATGAAAAAGTGGATTCTTTTTTCTCCAAACCCTTATCGTGATGATGGAGCAGTGGGATTTTATCGTCGCTTTTAGTCAGTTTCATTTCTTAATGCGTTTTCAAAACAAGCTTGACATTCTTAAGTGAAATATTAATTTCCATTACTAGTTTTTCGGGATCCGATCCGTCTTTCGATGGTAAGATATTATTGTTGCCATATCGCTTGACAACTCTGACGATAAAGGGGCAGGCCCCAGTTAGTATATATATTATATTCTCTTTTCCCTCCTGGCTGGTCTGACAGGTCGTTTCGAATGGGAAATTGATATCACACCGTCGTGTTATTGCTTTGCAGTTAATGGTATAAGATTACACTTTAAGTGGCTCTAAAACATCGCAAGTGCTTTACAATGGAATAGTATCACTTTGAAGCGTATTCTCGTTGAAGATATAGTAGGCCTTATATACTTTAAGAAGACATATAGACATAGATATA
>KN882775.1:140118-176245 GCA_000934455.1 Apostichopus parvimensis
GTGCAATATAATGTGCCCATTTCGAAGTAAATTTATTCACAGATTGTTAGTTGTCATGGGTTCGAACAAATGAGGGGAATTTATCATGAAACATAGGGAAAATGGGGCTGGGGTTCCAGTTCGCCGCATCATTTGTCAACTTGCACTGGGTTCTAATGTTCATGTCATTTGGAATCACTAATGAAAGAAATAATCCACCAAAAATGAAGGTCGCATGAACTTTATTGCAGATTTCCTGAAGGACGAATTTGTAATTTTCTTCCGAAATCACGCAACTAGCTGGCTGCTATCCAGCCTGGAAAGTGCCATCTCCAGCGATCTGGCAGGTATTAAAATCTGAAATTTTCTTGGTACGCTGCGCGCCAACCGATGGTGGCGCTCCGCTTAGATAGTACTTGCGGCCGGAATACTCGAATCGATTACGTCCCCCCCACGTTTCAAATCGGATTGACGCCCCTGCCCATAGATCACTGATTGTACTTATGATCTAGTTACAGAACAAACTAACACTTAGAAAGGGGTCGGAAAATGGAAATTCCTCTGCAGCAAAAATTATATAAACATGACGGACGGTAAACAAGACACAAGAATTCCTTCATTTCGCAGTCCACAGTCACCTTCAAGATATACGTAGCTAACATTTTCGTGTAACTTAACGAGAAGGGCCGGAAGTGGTATACGCTTCCTATATAGTACATGTTATGACTAACTTTTGAGGACTGCTGGTGGGTTTTCGGTTTTGGATTCAACCAAGCAATTAGAGTTGTAATGTTAATGTTTAACTGTAGCTATCCGACAGTGTAGAATACAGCTAGACACGGTAATATTAAATAAGAAACTTAAAAAAAAGAAATTGCAATACAAAAAAAAAACACATACACAGAACACCTCGCATTTCTGATTAGCTTACTCTTGAACTGTCATTTTTCAAATACTTCCTTATGACATGTTGCGGATATCCTATAGACGTTGAGAACGGTACACTTTCATATATAGGCCTATGAATGCAATCAATGCTATGTTGTCACACATCAGGTTTAAATCGTTCAATCGTACAGTTACCTCAACAAGGACAGCTATACCAGTTATCGATTTCGTGGATTATGTTATTATATTTTCTTCTGTACGAAGTGTTGTATATTAAAGTGTCATACGTACGTTACATGTCTTTATTATTCATCAAGGATAACAACGTTGAAACTTTAAAGATCAAATTGAATTAATTACTGACAGGTGAGGTGTTTCCTTGAATCATAACATAACGACAACCTTTCCTGGTAGGTTTCGCTGTTAGAACAGGTTCAGTGTTTACCACAGTTCTCCTGTTTATTTGGTACCTTTCTTTACTTTTAGTCAATCTTAGAAAAACAGGATTACTTCTTTCGATCTAATTATTGGTGGAACATACATCAATTATGTATATGTTTGGTGTTCTCGTATGGTTTTCTTTGAACTTCCTCCGTTGTGTAATGTGCATGAGCCCGTGTGAGTATTCTGAATATGGGACTGAAAATACAACAGTGGCCATCGGTCAAACTGCTATCTTCGTATGCGGGCAAACGGCAGGTTGTCCGAGTTACGTTTGGCGAATCTATACACAAAATAGAGGAACCATTTCCGTTTCGGAAGGTGATAGCAACACCATGTATAGAGCATATCACCAGACAACACTCGGTAGATCAAATGTTCTCCGTGTTAATGGTATAGATGAGACTTCACCCACATTTTATCAATGTGTTTGTATATACCGAACCTCAACAGCAACCGCATTTGCATGTCAACAACTGACAGTAATAACTATCTGCCAAGTTCAAGTCCTTGTTGAAAGCAGTTTAGAGGTAAGATTTCACTACTACTTCTACTACTCCTTTTAAAAACTACTTTGTGGGTTATTTTTCTCTTGAGGTTATCATCATACACAAGTAGTGATAGGAGAATATGTTTTTTCTTGTTATTAAAGTAGTACGGTTCGATTCCGTACATGCGGTGCATTAAGTAAGGCATTTCACTTGAAGTGCTTCTTCATTATTTAAAGTGTAAATGTACATACACTTAAATATAATTTGTTTAAGAATACAATGGTTCCTATTGATTTCCCTATGTGGAGAAGAAATATTCAATCTGATATATGATTATTTCTTCGATAGACAATATATTACTATTATTATTATTATAATATTTTATTTCATTTGAAGACGTTCAACGCAAGTAATGTTGGAACTACGGAAATGTCCTTATTCAGTGTAACAGAGGGTGAGCATGTAGCAGTAACATGTCCAGAGACGAGTACATTCAAAACAAACTGTTCTAATATCGGTAGGTGAAAAGACCATATTAAAGGTTCCAAATGTAAATATTGTACTTGTATAATTGTCAATGGTACAGTTAAACAGAGAACACAATCACATGATGGTGATTAAATCAGATTATAACAAAATAACAAACATCCAAGTAGTATTGATATCTGAAAGTTATAGATGCATTAGAACTTGCTGCATCTTGGTGGTAGCAAATCCTTCCAATGCAGAAAAGATGCTACTCCTGGAAACGTAATACGTTGCGGGGTATCACGAATATCCCACCAGTAACGTGGACATTATTTATCAATCTCACAGGGTTTCATTTTACTAATATATATATCAAATATTAATGGTGTGGAGCCTGAAGTTATGTATTTCTTTCAGTAGTGTATAACTAGCTGAATCGAATCAGCCACATGATCTCATCTCTGGTGGAGAGACGAGGAGTAGCATAATATGATTGAATATTATATTTAGTGTCATGAAAATTGCCGTACATCTGAATTATTTTCGACATTATGTTATCTGTAAACGTTTGATTACAAAATTTACAAACTCGGTTGATAACGTCTAAGAAACGCTTAACGTCATTGACTAACTGATCCAAATCTCAGAAAATGTACGTCTAAAAGAATGTGCACATTTACAAATAGCAGATATTTATCAAATTTTGAGTATGATGTGACAATACAAAAACAGAGTAAAGTTAACGAACCACGACACCCGTCTTGATAGCTATTTTATCATTCTTGATATAAAAGAAGTTAAAAAACCTCATAATGGGCTACACACAGATCTAACTGTCGTTGTTGTTTCATTGCTTTTCACTGAACAATTACTTTCAATCTTAAGTTTCAAACTAATCTGTTGAATTACGGTAATTGTTTAGGCTATGTCATCAGTTCATTTTCCATTTCAAAAAGAAATCTTGGGGTACTTTATAGTTTATGTATAGTTATATAGCAGTGATTACTGCAGTGTCACTCACGTAACAAATACGGAAATAAAAGGGGAATCTTAGGATTTTACCAATGACTTTCGTTTCACAAGTTTCGTATTCTTTTTTAAACACTCCCATGAATCAAGGGAGCCAAGGAGCAAACCAGACTTAGTATAAATATGAAGTTAGATATTTTTCAGTGTCGTCCCAAACAGTTCTAGCAAACAAACGGTGTGGTGCAAGTTCGTTCTTTTATTCTTTTTAACTAAACATCACATGTTTGCGATGTTTGGATCATGTTGTAGTTTTTCAGGGTGATTACACCTACAAGCATTTGAAAAGTTTTTTTTGGGTAAATCACTCCCCAGCTTTTTCCTTTCAATTGTCTGGTGTATATTGTTTGTATTCTATTAAAGATGTAAGGGTCTGAAATATTATGTAGTTCTATGCAACGAAACAAAATCTCTGACTTGAAGTAATTTAATTTTGGCTGACATGTTTCCCACCTGTGGAAGACGATTTGTTTATTTGTCAGAGCCTTATGCCGCTGTTTATCTTTGTATGAATGCATACAGTCTTATGAGAGATGACGTGTGAATATGAGGGTAAGAGTGGAAAATTGCCAGATTAACCACAAAACATCTAACATTACGTCAAATCATGACAACAAACTTATCTAGGTTTGCTAATAAACCTGAATTATTCATTTCTCTTTAGTGGACCAGAGAAATTCCCCAAATCAACGTTGAACTTCAAAGAAAGCTCACGATTGTGAAAGTGATTAAAATAAATTGTCATGTTTCAAGATACTATGGACATATCAGCAAATTTTCTTTATATTCAAGATTCATCGAAAAGGTTCATTGCAACAAGTTCTCATGAAAATTGCTACATCGAATGTAACTGTGGTAAGATAGGCGCCACAGGAGTTACCATCAACGTATTGCAACATGAAACTCCCACAAATTCATCTTCAACGACCGCAGCCTTACATTATATTGGATCAACCACATCATTGGCGAGTTATAGTAAAGAACAAATGAAAGATGGTAAGACACACAACCCAGTCAGTACCGGTATTGGTATGTCCTCTAACGATAATTATATTGTTGTCGTGATTGGTCTAGTAATAGTAGCTACAGTATAGGTCTATAGTCGTTAATAGCTGCTGTCAGTTTATGCGTCTCAGATTTTCCAAGACTTAACAAATATCAAACTTAGAATCAGTATTTCCCTAGCAAGTGACAGTAGTTGTGACTGATTCTACTTCAGCAATAATTGAAAAGAAAAACATAACAATAAAATGTTGGACACTATAGTAATGATTGCGTACTGAAGAAATGTATATATATAGAATATATATTATTTCTATGCAAAACAAATTATTATTCGTTAAGCTCACATACTATGACTTTTGCTTGTTAAGCATCTGAGGCCAATGGAAAGAACCAAGTGAGTAGATAAAGATTACTAGAATATTTTCTAATTCCTGTGTTTGACGATTGGTATCCTAATACAGTATAGCGTTGAAATAGCTAGCTGGATATTTCTTATGTTTTAAGATACCTTACTGGCATTGTCTTTATTGTTTTCTTTATTTTTCATGGTCCATTGGCATTCGCTACACCCTCACTCAAAGGCAATCACCAACAACCAACAGCATGTAACTGCATCCCGGTCGTGGCTGTTCTTCTAGTATCAGTATCAATCTTTGTGATTGTCGTTGGCGCTCTATCAATATATATTCGATATTTGAAGATTAATGGATTTCCTAAACCAGTTTCAACGAATAAAGCAATCTTTTTACAACCGGGCGATGCAATGGTTTCTACATATGTTAATGCTGACGCGGGGAAAACAGCAACGTGTCATACGTGCGTACCTAATGCTGAAGTCATGGTCTCATCAATGAGCATTACAGATAATCTCAAAGTGAATTCTTCAGCATCTAAAAGTAATGATGCAAACTGCGACGCGTCCGGCTACGAAATCCCAAAAAATGTGGATTGTACGAATGAAATAAAGTATGAAACAATAAATTGAGGAGGAACAAAATTGTCATCAAGCCAAGCGATCGAAATCAACGAATGCTTCTTTTACCGCTACAAATTGAAATGAATATTAATTTCGACATCAATTATTAAAATGTATCATTTGCAATGGTTTATGTACAAGCAATAACCTGATTGAAGCTCACGGTAAAAGCAAAATACGGCAAGAACGATTTAAACTATTTAATTTCAACGGATTACAGTGGTCTAACATGTTTAGGTCTATGAAAAAGTCATTGTACAACTTGTGAATTATTTCCATGACAAAGATCAGTTCTCAAGGTAAAATCGTTGCTGCCCCTTACTAATGAACACATGTAATACGTACCGTTGGTAATTCTTGACGCATCATATTCGAAATACACACAACGGTATAAAGTCACTGAGACTAAGCCAACATAAAATAAAATAAGGTACACCGACATAAACATTCAAATATAAACAATACTTTGACAGTGAATAAACATCGGGATAGCCCTATAATAAACAATCTAAGCCTCTGACGGTCATGTTAAAGTTAGAATTTAGGTATTCATTTCGTATTAAAATGTACGTCAAGCTGGGTAAAGTGGATCTTCACCAACTTGGATGGTAGGCCAATAGCTGACATCTTTATTGTATACAAATGTATAATGTATAAAGTAGGTAAGATACCAATGACAACAGACTAGCATCATGTAATATAGCAAATATGAGAATTGCATATATTATATGTATTTGTTATAGATTAGAACTAGACAAAGATACTGAATCTACTAAATAAATAATATATATTAGGAAACCACTACTAAATAAGTGCACATTTGAATTATGCTTCAGTACAATTTAAGAAGTTTTGATTTCACATATTTCACGTGAAGAACATTTGTTCACTTGGCAAACATTACATCATAGAGTATGAAGCTCAGACTATTGATTCAGAGTATACATACTGTATACATAAGGATAAGGAATCAAATCTAGTTTAAGGTTCCGTATACATTATTGGATCATTTTGTGTTGTTTCACTAACAAACTAAACTAACAATCCACGTTTTCTTTTAAATGCTTCGAGTAACTGTCACAATTGCATGGAGGAAGCAGTTGTTTTCAATTGACAAAATAAACGTGCGCATTGCGAAACTGAATCGTGTAGGCACGTGAACACTTCCCCGTGAGACTGGTAGACTTAACATATTGGTCACTGAAATAATTTAAAGGGCATGACCAGGATTTTGTTTTAAAGGTTTGCGGTGTTTTAACATCCATCGTTACAAAACGCTAATGCTCTAAACAAAGTAATGTTACTCTACAACAGAATTTATGCGTCAAACTTTTTTGGTCAGTTTAACTATATTATTACTGTCGTGTCATTATTACATCTCACGGTCAGCAAAGAATGATTTATGCAGAAGATTCACAAGTGTATGTGTCAATTAATATTGATGAAAAGGATCAGACTATTGAAAAACTTGAATCATGTATAAGCTAATTCTCAATGACAACACAAACAGAATTGATGCATGTTTCGTCACGGTTCTGTACTGTCCCCCCTGTAACCACCGTTACGATTAACGATTTATGTATATCTCCCGTTCACTCTGTTACAGACCTTGGTGTTATTTTGACGATAAACTCACGTTGATGCCTCATGTAAATAACATATCTGCCGCTCTGCTTCACACTCTATAAGAAGATTTAGCCAATTTGCAAATATCTTGATAAAAATTTGACTGAGACAATTATCTATGCTTTTGTCCTCTTATGCTGTATTTTTGTACACTCATTTTGTTTCTTGTAAAGCGCATTGAGACCGTCGGTATAATGCGTTATGTAAATAAGTATTGTTTTCACAATCTCTATATTCAATATAAACTTTTGACAATGTGTTTAACTATAGATATCGATGACATAATTTACACCCTACAATATGTTTTTTCCCCTTACATTGTGCGTAAAACAATTGAGTTCCACCAAGGTGTGCTAATCATTCTTTATGTATTATGTGAGGACTATGACCCGCTCCCAGTAGCACGATAGGAGAGTATATTCAGGACGTAGATGGAGGACTTGGAAGAAACAGATTGTATTTGTTTTACAATTTGTAAATGTTAATATCACGTTGTTATGTAATTAGTTACCGTACTTACTTAGTTGTTAAGTTTATGAGTTAGTTATTTTAGTTACATAGTTTGGTAGTTAATCAATTACTAATTTGATAAAAAAAAACGCTTAACCTGCTGCCATACGCTAATATAGGTACAGTGGAGAAGTGATAATTAGGTACTCGCTAGTTGCATTCATTTCCACATGATACATAACGTATAGTAGATTGCCAGATCTGAAAAACGCGGGTTGGCTTATTAATACTATATCGTGAATATAAAGCCTCCCGTATATGTCGTACATGATAAACAACGCAGTGTACAGTGTGAGTATGTATAAGATTCGAATAATACAGCGAGCACCATGTACCGTTCACTACTATTAAGGAAAGGTAATATTACATATACAAGTTGTAAGAGCCCCCTCAATTTTTCGCTGTTACCAAATAGTCTACGAAAATTTCAAAGACAAACTTAAATATTGATATAAAAATATACGTTTTTAACATTAACCTATAGTATTACAAGGATGGGAGATATGTAGATCAGTTTATGTCAGATCGTCAATAAAATGTGGACTCGGAATTCTCGAAAGCTATTTCGAAATGTCCACAATATGTTTCTTGTGCTTCACAGTATATAATATATACGATACTAATTATTGATATCAAATCGTGATGTCTGTTGATGGTTTCGTTGATATTATGTTTATATATCACCTTGGGAAACTGAAGTAGGATTCCATTTTTGTCTCAATAATCATTAAGAAACTGAGTCCGGGATGTGAAGTGAAAAAAATATTCTACCAACGGGTCAGTATAAACCTCATCGGCTGCAGATGGTGATTTACATTTTATAAACTGATCACAAACGTGCAGTCCTTCTCTCTACCATCTCTTTCATTGGAACACAAAGATTGGTTATTCGTTGATTAACAATGTAGAAGTCATTACAATAATAATGATCATAATAATATCAGTTTAACCATTGAAAATCACATTGCAAATTATTTTTCTTTCAGTAGGTGCCCGAAAAATTCTCAGCATATTGCCCGAATTTTCACAACTTTTTTTGGTTGGGGGCTACAGCCCCCCCCAGCCCCCCCCCCGCCTACTACGCCTTTGTATGTTACTTTGGTAACCGGTGTTATTCAACAGTTCAATATTGATCTGAGATGCTTCCATACTCTATTGTACATAAAAAACGAGGTATTTAAAGTGGCAGGGTTTGCTGATGACCCATAACATTGTCAATCATATTTCATTATTAGTGGAAAAGTCAATTTTCGGTGGTGATTTTTGACATTTTGTTTTTCTTGCCTACATGCTGTGAAGTGGTGGATGTACCTCTTATTTCTTAAACTAAATCCTGATAAAACAGAAGTTATGTTATACTTGGAAATAAGTCGGTGCTGAGGAAGCAGGTCGCTTCGCCCAACAACCATTTCGCCCAACTGCCATTTCGCCCAACCTTACCATTTCGCCCAACCAGCCTGGTCATTTCGCCCAACCAGCCTGGTCATTTCGCCCAACCAGCCTGGTCATTTCGCCCAACCAGCCTAGTCATTTCGCCCAACCAGCCTGGTCATTTCGCCCAACTTTGATTAAATATTATACTTCAAAAGGAAACGTTCGGGAATTGTTAACGTTACAGGAGACGAACCGAATATTAAGGAACTTGAAGATGGGTCAGTGTTTTAGGGGTTAGGTTTGATAGGTTTGATAGTAAACGTTCGAATATTAAGGAATATTAAGGAAACTTGAAGTCCGTTTATTCGATATCGAGCGAACCGCACTTTATTAACCTACCACGAAGTAACATAACCCAACATAACCTCAAATTGAACTAGTGAAATAGAAAAAGTATTATTATTCTGAAATTTCTGACTGTATATTAGTAAAAAAAAAGGTTGGGCGAAATGACCATGCTGGTTGGGCGAAATGACCATGCTGCTTGGGCGAAATGACCAGGCTGGTTGGGCGAAATGACCAGGCTAGTTGGGAGAAATTACCAGGCTGGTTGTCGAAATGGCAGTTGGGCGAAATGGTTGTTGGGCGAAGTGACCAGCAAGCGGTGCTGAGACGGAGGTGGTGCATTGATACGTGGTGTTAAAATGTCGGACTGCAACTGTATTTGGTGTAAGTTGTGTTGCTGAAAAAAAAACTTGGTGTTTTATTAACCCTAACAACTTTTTCAATCAACAGGTTAACACCACCATTTCCATGCATGGTTCAGAACAATATACGTTATAAGGTCAAAGGTTAAGTCTTTTCTTTCTCGTGATTTTGTGAAAACTCATATATAGTCTCGTAATTTCAGTCGTTATGAACAGAATCGTTCCGTCTCTCTCATCCATATATGAAGAGAGTCTGATGAAGAAACTAAATAATATGAAAGAAGATGATACACACCCTTTTTACAGTCTTATCATGTTCAACAGATCCGGGATACGATTACAGGTGCCCCATACTGAAACGTCCAGGTTCCGTAATTCTTTCTTACCTGAGGCAATACACCAGGCCTGTTTAACTCGCGTGCAAATTAAAGCGATCTGGCCACAGTGTGTGATCTGTCACTTGCAGCTCTCTGTGCTGCTTCTAGTTACTGTTCTGGTTCTGCTTATTTAGTTTTATTCTCGTAGTTGTTCACTAATAGCTTGTTTATTGTATGGTTTGGTTGGTTTTCACTACTGTTTTATGTTTACTGTCGACGGGAAATCATTTTCCGTTTTTGTTTTCTGAAATGGACAATAAAGTTTTCTATCTATCTATTTAAGTGCAAGCTCTCTGTACTATACGGTATTTATGCTAATCTCATTACAAAACTATACAATATCTACATAATAGTGCTGCCAGAGTTATTTACTACCGTGGAAGAAGGGACTATGTCTCTACCATTTTTAAAGAGTTGCTGATGTAAAATATTGTATTTTCTTTTGAAATCCTACTATTTGGCGATAAATGTGTTCACGACGCTGCTCATGGTTACCCGAAGAACCTTACAATTTGTTTCTATACCCCGGTTACTATTTGTACCACTTATACGCACTACATTTGGTAGAGCCTTCGCCTTTTGTCGGCCGAAGATTTGGAACTCCTTCCCTATCCATATCAACAATATCGACATCAACATTGATAAGAGTCAAAGATCACATAAAGCAACTGTGTTTTTTTCCGAAGAGCGTTGAATTTTTGTATAAGGTTTATATTTTAGTTTTTTTTGTCTTTGCTCTTATTTGAATATTGTTCATAATTGTTTTGAGTTCTTGTTTCTTTGTCCTGTTCTCTGTTTTTTTTTCTTGTCCCCGTTTGTGATATCCACCATGCATAATTATGCTACCATATGCATGTTACAACACTGCTGTAATGCTGACAACTTGATCTGAGCGACTACTGCATGCGAGTGACCCCTGCATTGACAGACACTGACCACCTGATGTGGACAATTGACCATGAACTGCCTTATATCTTATCTCCAGTTAGTTTCACACATACTTTATATATTTATATTATATACTCCTTATGAAAGAGAGTCAGACTTGTTACCCGATCTTGAAATAAACACACTTCGAAACTATATGCAACGAGTTTTAAATCATCTTTTCGTGGAGTGTATTCTCATACATTTTTTACTTGAGTAAACGCGACACCGTTCTGGTTGTTGTCTTTGACCTTGTATTGTAATTAGTCCAATCTTATATGATGGGGTAAACTTTACAATGTCTATTGATAGGTGAATTATATCAGTCCCTAAAATGCCAAACCCAGAACATATGGAACGCGAAAAGGGCAACCATATTTCGTTTGTTGTTGACTAAAATAAAGTTGTTGCTGCTGTTTTACCATGCTATGTTGCTCAAACTCACGTTGATGTCTAAAATTCCGTTGTCTAAACTTGTGTCGTTGTCTAAACTTACGTTAAACTTATCAACGAAATAAGTTTGCCCTTTTCGCGTTCCATAAGAACATACTGTTGTCTTTGCTATGGTCGAGTGGATAAAGGCGGTGACATTTGAAGCAAGGAGGCTTAGCAATCGGGAGGTTCTATGTCATAGTAAGATGGTTTTTTCATCCAAGAGTATTCTACGGTTTTCCCATCTGAAATGACTTTCTAAATTGGAAAGATTCCAAATTTGAGTTAAAGTGTTGAATTGGAAGCCACCCGAAGTGTAAGTTGTAATCCATAAGCCCTTGCGGGTTTCTCCCACATTTGTGGTCGCTTAAGCGTCGCAAAAATAACTGCTGATTATTATTTATCTTTATTATTATATTCCTCCACACTGGCCGTTCGAGTCCCACTCCTCTGTTGCCGTCTGGGGTGCTACTGAAAGAGGGAGCCACGATAGCTAAAGAACAGCGGCCAGTTCTCAAAGCAAGAAGATCGGTGCAGCCAGGATATTATTAATAGATTTTACCTAACCAGTCTACTTGCTAGTTCTGCCAGTTGGTCATACAAAGTTTGCCATCTTTCCAATAATGCCAGATAATTTGTCGCCATGTCTTTTCGTAATTAGCCTACTACCTCTGAAATGTTCACATGGACGGCATAGTAGGCAAGAGCTTATAATACGCAAACCGTGTGTCACCAAGTTTTTTAATACGCAGTAACTTGACTGTTCATTGGAAGAGCTGACAAATATCGGCTGCTTCGAATGTGGAAATTTTACACACTTAAATCGTTTCAAGGAAACAGCGATAATGACGAAAATCGTACGCTTTGACAAGCATCAGAGCCGTACATTCTCTGAGCAGCACACCATTTACCTTTGACATGTATGGCGCATTTGGCTGTCGTAAAACCTCTGAAAAGGCCCCTAGTTCAATTTCTATAGAGCAGGCATATTGCGCAATAAATGAAAAGTACAGATAATTGTTTAACGGAATCTAAAAATATATTTCAGCGACAAAATGGTAGATTATCAGTCGATCTAAAGTGATGATTGTAAATTACTTTATGAGAGTAACTTATATTAATTGCATTGTTTGGACATTTTAAAAATAGTCATTTAAAACTTTAATTCTTATATTTATTATTGAATTTACAACGTTACACATTTTATGCAGATTTTTCCCTTTTCTCTGTAAGCGAGCACACATGTGTTGCAACTGCTCGTATACTGCAGCCGAAGTGTGCACCACGCGTCGATTCCTTCTGTTACAGTGTTAGTGTTAGTGGTTCAAGATGGCCATAGTACCGAATAAAGTTTTCGTCCGTAACTTGCCATTTTCTTGCACAAACGACCAGCTCAGTGAATTATTCGGCAGTCATGGACCAGTGAAACAATGTTTTGTCGTAAAGGACGGTAAATATTGTTTCATTTGTAGCTAGTTTGTTGTTCATATTATTGGCTTAACGTGTGTGATCACACGCTGGCCTTGGCTAAGCCAATGCCGCATTCAGTTTAGGTAGTAGTTAAGCGAAAACCTGTTACCTAGTCGTTAACTGTTTGTCGCGCATATTCGTATGGCAGAGGGGCAAATACTTAGAAGAAAAAAGGATAATGTTACTGAACCGACTGCTGGACGAATAAGCATTAGTGCCCGTCAGCCCGTGCAATTTTTTCCGGCTGTGGTTGAATAACACTAGCCATTCCTTATTGGCAGCAGGAAAAGAGATGCAATCTTTGTAGTTGTACTTTGTAAAATTGTAATTTGTAAAAATTGAAGGCTACGCCTACCCTAGTATAGTCAGTATCGCGAAGTTCGGAACACTGTGAAATTCGGACACCCCTAAGAAATGCACGATTTCACCCTGATAACCTACAGCAAGAGCCAAATTTCACCAAAAAGTACAAAGCTACAGTTATTTTCTCTCCAAAATGACCCGTGTGCAAGTAAGTACTTACATATTTGTCAATAAAATGACGGAGATATATGAAGTCTGTTATAATTACTGAAAGAGCAACTGCGCCACCAAGTTTATCACCAGCGCCACACTGTGGGAACGAGTGTCCGAATTTCGCAATACTCTAGCAAAGAAATACCAGTTTCACAATCACGAAGAATCTTCTTTTTTACAACGTGAAAACAGTTTGCAGGAAAGAAAGTTTGGCCGTGTATCTTAATATAACACACTTCTCCCACCATATCAAGTATATTTTCAGGTGATTTATACCAGAAGATATAGTTTTGGGGTGATTTAAGGCTAAGGTGTCCGAAATTCGAAGTGTCCATGCTACTACAAGTACTAATAGTTCTGCCACTGGCAAAGGCTATTTTCAACAAAGCAATATGTAAGTCAGGCTAGGCCTAACGTTGGACCAAATGGTCAGAATCAGGCCAAACATAAATGTTACAACTTACAGGTAAAATTCTTACTCTGTTAACGTAACTGGACGTGCAAACTGTACATTAATAATAAGATATGGTCAGGAGATGTGCAATGCACTTAATAGTACGCATGGCAACTCAAATTTAGTAGAGTCAGTTCCCATTACTGGACTGTTGCGAACTGTGGTTATTCACCTTATCAACAAAGTAGCTAGTCTAACAAAATGTAGACTAATGTGTATTAGGTTGTTGGTACCTATAGTACTATTACTAGGGAGGGGTGAGATGGGAGGGTTGTCACCAAAATAGCATTTTCTGCCCTCTGGCTTGCTAGTTAAATGCTGGGAAGAATATTTGGGGTAATTACAATACTGATGGAGACTACTGTCATTAGATGTCCATAGGGAGTGAGTGATGATGCCTTCTGGTCTACTGTGTCCAGAATCTGTGTGGCATTTCATTAAAGAGGAAGGAAGGTAGCAATACCCTGAAGAACAACAACACTTTTGAAAGGACAATACAAGCTTAAAAAATACTCACAGCTGGAATACTGGCAAAATTATGTGTACTGTAGTGTGTAGAGTGTATTGATCTAGAGCCTGGGTGGGCAACCTTTTTGAATGAATGGGCCAGATATAAGGAGTGAAAAATTGACTGGGCCGCACCTAACCAACGACCTGCTGTTGATTCCAAACCTTTGATTCAGAGGACTTTCAAGCAATAGGTGTGTGTACTTAAACTGTATTCACAAAAACATCATGTCAATACAGTACAATTGATAATTAATGGGGATACTAGGCCTACCTGACAGCATCATTAGTGCCAATAAATTCCAAGCAGCTAGCTCATTTTTAGTAATGCTGTCAAATTGATTGTTTTTTTTTCTTCTCTTGAGACATCTCACGGGCTGCAAAAAAATCACTGGCGGGCGGCATGTGACACACGGGCCGTAGGTTGCCCCCACCCCAGGTCTAGAGGCTTTTTTGGTGAAATGCAATCATTCCACCAGACATCAGTCGAGACTAAGTACTTTCTACTTCGTTAGTTTGTCCTGTTGATGAGATTATATTTTTGTTTCAAAATATAAGTTGACTTTTGTTTTTAATTCACTAATTTTCAATGTTCCATATTTGCAATGTTTCTTTTAATTAAGCCTTGCTTGAATTTCTAATTTCCAGAGTCAGCCGATAGATGCAAGGGGTTCGGATTTGTTACTTTCGCCTCAAAGTAAGTGAATCGTGTTTGCAATTGCACAAACTGGACTTTTCTTTCACTGTACAAAGTAGTTTGTCCACAAAGCAAAATTGAATGTCCTTCAACCTAAATATATGCAGTAGAAGGTATTGGCACAGGGCTTTGCTCTACAAGTAAACTGCTTTGGTAAGGTCCACATGTCAATAGTACTAGTTAGAAGATGTATGATAAATGGTAAAAGCATTGCAAGATGTTGTTGTCCTTGAGTCCTTTGCTTAGGATGTGTGTTACAAGAGAAAAGAATAATTCATCTTTTAAAGCAGCATTTTGCATCCTTTTCTATGATTTTTCTCAACCTCACTGACTCCACTATGCCATAACGACATACATAACTACCTTATCTTTTTAAATCTTACTTTTGAATATGAATATTTAAACACTACAAACGTCATTGATCAATACGTATTACAACACCATGTTGATATGTGTACAGTCTATATGGCAGTTGTACCAGGGAGTTCCATAACAACTCCCTGGTTGTACCAATGCAAACTCTTGAATCTATTTTTAGCGACGGCTCATACTAAACCTGCATCTCTGATTGGTTGAATTCAAACTAGTGGGTTTGGGGGAACTGTATTAACTTTAAATGAGGAATTTGTCGTGGACACTTTTCTCATTATCTGCAAATATCCTTAATTACTCGCCAATTAACGTTGTTGGCAGGGAAAAACTTGGCTAATATCTTAGTTGGCTGTTTTGTGATTGATATGTAAAAAACTTGATGGACATGTCAAAAAAGTAGAAAACGGCGACCAAATGCAAAATGCTGCTTTGATTTAAATAACTTTGGGAAAGACAACATGCAACATGCAAGATCTCCCCCCAAAAAAGATGATTTTACATGATTACTATTCTTTGTTATTTTCAACATTTTAACAAATTTATTAATTTGTCTCGAAAAACGTTTTAACCGAATACCAGAATTCTTTATCCCAAATGTTGATAATTGTACTAATAGTGTTATTTGTAGTCATGTGTAGTGAACACTGGTGGTGTTATAACCTTTGAGCCCCGGAATCGTCTATAAACAAATACAAATATTTGGCGTTTCACTTTATTTTGAATTTCCAGTGACCGATGAGAAGATGTTTTATATGCATTTCTGATAATTTATCTGACGATTTTGTGTCGCGGACCAGGGAGTTGTTCCCATAACAACTCTCTGGTCAGACACAGAAGCGTTGCCTCTTCAACGTTTGGTTCGACTAGCAGTATCTCATAATAGACAAATATGAATTTTTATTATTGTATTGTGAACCCTCTAAGCTTTACATTATCTTGATTGTTTCAAAAGAGATGATACCAAGAAAGTACTTGGGAAGGACATATGGATGGAAAAGAGGAAATTGCACATCTTCCCAGCTAACAAGAAGGAAGAAGGCCCTACTAGGGCTAAGAAGAACTTTACCCCTAGAAAGAACACCCCAAAGAAAGCAAACAAAGCCATGAAGGATGAACAAGAAGAGAGTGATTCAGAGGACAAAGATACCAAGAAAACAGATGAAAAGGAAGATGCAAGCAGCGGTGAGGGAGAAGATAAAGAAGGTATGAGTAAATGGCAAGATGTGGGTGCGTGAAGGGCAGGAGGAGGGGGGGGGGTGAGCTTTGCCTGTGTTGATCTTTGCAGAAAGGGACAGAAATTACTTTACGTTTCACATGGGAGTTGCTGAGCTATCATTGTGTGTAGCAATTAATGTGTTTCTTATACTTACTACAAACTCTTACTGAAACTACCAACATTCTGTATATAGACTGTAAATACTGCTTCATATATTTGTAGTTGTATAACAACATGGTCATTTGTGTCTTGAGTATTCTGCTATGCTTTACAATGTCAGCAGACCACAAACTTCAGGCCCACGACCCAGCATCCTCTGTGGGGAATGAGCCTATAAACCACCTACCTATAAACCACCTATTTACAAGATAAATTATTTATTCCTCTGCTATATCAAACAGAAATGTTTGAAAATATTTGAATTGTTTTTTTGTTTGTTTCAAGGATCTGCTTGCATTTGATCAGCAGTTTTTGTGAAACTTGTCAGGTTCACTCAAAGGATTACTACAATTGATCATTTTATACCAGTTCAAACCCCCAGTTCAACCCCCAGTCCCAGTACCAGTTCAGTTCAACCCCCCTCCTCCCCCCCTCTCTCTCTCCTCTCCGAGCTATTGATGTTTAAATTGTATGCACTGCAATTTTGTCTGACTATTGTCCAGACATTTAAATGGTGAAAATTCATAAATTTTATAGTATTTCACTTCACAAGTCAAGTGCACATTTTGACCGAAAGAATATGCACGACCTTAGAAATCACTTCAAAAATGTGCTACAAATATGATCGGACATAGGACGCTCAATCATCGTCACTTAACACGGCAGCTGTAGATTGTTTTAATATTTGTTCTCGTAGATGAAGAAGAGGAAGAAGAAGAAAAACAAAAGACGACAGAGAGAGGAAAGAAAAGAAAACACAAGGATCAGGTAAAGTCTTTGGACTAAAAGATAAATTTAGTTTTAATGAGTATGCAAATTTATGCAGTATGGCATTATGGGTTGGGGTGACTACATGATGTTGCACCTCAAAGAGCAAGATTTTGTCAAATGGAAAAGGGCACTGAACTTGCCATCTAAGGATTAAAGGTTTGAGTCCTGATGATCAGATCATGTTTTGTCCTTGAGCAATCTTCATATGCCTCTCTCACCCAGATGTATAAAGGGGGAACCTGTGAGGTAACTTGTAAATACAGTGGCGTGCATTGGTTTGTGGCAGCACCCTATGAGAAGTCTCCAGGGAGCATGTTGATGGGGCGCACTGAAGTGCCTCGGAGGCAAGAGTTCTACTTATTTACTTTGATAAAAGACCGTAAACTTTAGTTTAACCTTTCTGTGTGACTTCAGGGCACACAGTAGGCATTGGAGCATGAATCCACCTCGTGGGTTACCCTTCTCCCTCCTCCCCCATCCGCCTCTCACCCTCCAATCTATTCGTCCTTGAATATAAAACTCGTTTTTCTGTTGGTTTTATCTCTAGAGTAATTTGAAGCAAAGTAACGGCTCGCCGCCCAAGAAAGCAAGAAAAGAAATCGAAGAGGGAGCGACATTAGAAATAAGGTGAGGGTCGTTCATAATTGTGATGGAGAGAGTGAATTCTTTATCCATCATCGTAATGTAATCTCCATTATATTTAACCTTTCGATGGTTGCTGCAATGCCCTCAAATATAATTTAATTTCGGCAGAAATGCTGATATGCCTCTAATCCACAGTCGTCGCATTAAGCCTAACACTAGGTTGTTACATTGTAAACAGGTCTTGGAATACAGTCTAAAATTTTGCTCAAACCAATTATGCACAAGCAAAGTTTTCATATGAGAAAACAATTTTGGAGTAGTTTCTAGTTATTTTGATTGCTTTACATCAATCTGGTAACATTCTACAGTAATTATAAACAAGTTATGATGGTACCATTTGCTGTTCAGTTTGATTGGCCTAAGCTTACATTTACTAATTGAACTGGAATGGAGTTAAATAGGTAAGGAATAAGCATGTTTAACTTCAAGTTCTTAACATTTCTATTTGTTCATAAACGGAATTATACTGAAAATAATGTCGGAATGTAAGAAATATGTAACTAAACTTTGGTAGAGATTGAAGATGGATGGTTTGTCTGAGATACTTTTTGAGATGGATATTTTGAGTAACTATTCTTAGCCCATTTCAAGCCATTAACAGGTGACATACATGCCAAGGTGGTTAGGCCAATCGCTTAGCACAGTGCTTAATAGGTAGGATGTCATATTTTCGTACTTTGGAAATTTGTAAAAAAAAAACTTTTTCTTCTTTCCGCGAAACCCCAGAGGTGATTTGGTACATACAAAAGGGATACCTAATAGCCTTCTATTACAATGAAAGCAAAATGAAACAGAGGAAAATCAAAACAATAATCGTTTCTATCCCATACTTTTTTGCCGATTTCGTATAAACGGGATATTTTTCTCTTTTTCAAATAATCAGAATTGGAATCTGCCCGATTATGGCAAAAATAATCGGTAATTGGTATTTTCTGTTAAAGCATAATGGTTTGAACACTAATCGAAGCACGATCAAAATCACCATATATATGTAAGCGTTGTGAACGTTATAACTCGACAGGTGTTACAAATGTAAATCATATTCATCTCCCGCAGAAATATTCCGCTGCAACTCCGGAGGGACGGCATTAACAAATTCTTTGAGCAGTTCGGTGGAGTGGCGAATTGCAAGATGATTCGTGACAAAAGAGGAGGCTTTGTAGGTAAGGTTATTTCCGTTTCCGTTTCTTTTCAAAGTTTTAGGAAAGACAAAATGGAATGCCAAGAGAAGGAACTTATATTTGAAGGCTACATTTCGTGGTGTTGCCCAACAGAGAGTTTGTACAACTGACCTCAACCTATGAAGCAACTTCTCTTTTAGTTTAATGTTGATGGCACAGTTTTGATATCCATTCAACACCAAAATCTGTTCACTTCTACCACCAGTGTGACACTGCACAGTACATGCCCGATACTAAGTAATTCACATATCGGTCTCGTCGTTTTTTCGACAGGTAAAACGTTTCTCTCTTTCGAGACCAAAGCAGCAGCGGAAGAGTGCCTCAAGATGGGCAATCAGGAGGTAAGGATGGAAATAGATGCATGTAATGCAAATGTAACTCTTTCTGATCATGAGGTGAATATCTCATGAACCCCCCCTCAGACTCTAGTGCAGGGGTTCCCTAACTGGGGTACATGAACCCCCAGGGGGTGCGTGAGTCCATCCCAGGGGGTGCGGGAGATGATTCTGAAAGTCAAGACTAGATTACTCTTTGTTGAACTAAAATCTGATATATTATTTAATTTAGTAATGTACAAAAGTTGCTGGTCATGAAAACAAAGCTGCGGGCACGCCTTGACGTCGGCCCCGACATGAGGGTGGCCCTCTCCAAGACAGCTTTGAGGATCAAACGCCTCGTGGAGGATAAACAGGAGCATCCGTCTCATCGTGTGTGATGGGTGATCGATGCGTGATACAATTCGTGATCTGATCTTGAAGTTTCCAAATAAATATTTGTTCATCTCCTTTTTCTTTCATAACAATATTGCACTATGAACTTGATCTTTTACGAAGCACTGTTACGCGAATTATGATATTATAATGACTCAGATCGTGTCTCGAAAAGTTGGGGATTCTTAGACAACTCTGACATCCACAGGGGGTTTGTGGGGGGGGGGATAAAGTTAGGGAAACCCTGCTCTAGTGCTATGTCTAAATAACAATCACCGTAAGAGTCTTGCAGTAACCAGCTCGCACGGTTGTTTATCTTTTAAAATGCCCTCGAGCATTGCTAGTGAGTGAGATAACAGAAAGATGTTGATCATCCCAAGTAGTACCAGGTAGTACTGACCAAGGAGCCGCTGAAATATACTTGACTAACCCTTAAGCAATACACTCCTATATGACAGAGACACTTCTAGCTTTCCAGGGGAAGATCCACCACTGGCCAAAGTGAAGGTTTGAAGGGTCTTGTCCGCTTGGAGCAGTACCCAATTGTATCGACATGTTCTATACTATCTTGTGCTATTAACTTATTTGAAGTCAAACTCGTTTCTTTACGAAATGTATGTCTTTCATGCTTGTAGTCTTTCATTGGCCTCACCAAGATGTTGCGCTAATCTTTTAACTCTTTATCCTTCCAAAAGTCTACATCTTACGATCGCCTCAATTTCTATTCTCTATCCAATCACAGGATAGTCCGTTGATCATGAATGGACAGAATTTGGAAATATCGAGGGCATTGCCACCCCAGAGACTGAATCAGTCTCGTCAACCTGAGACAGAAGGTGTGTAAATTTAGGACCTTAAATCATCTAAATATTAACCGAAAGAGGTCATTTCAGGTTCTGTTTAAATGGAAAAAGTGTTCCAATACAGAGACCTTTGAGGGAACTTGCATTCAGCGGAAACCAAGAAATTGGGATCGGACAGCTTTAAGGCTTAGCACGCCGGTTCACTTCTAAACTTGATCCGAGTTTTCTTGTGATGTGATCTTGAAAGGAAAATGGATTTATTGTTTCATATAATTACCCTCCATGACAATACAATTGTTTGCCGGCGCTCAGTATTTGTGTTTACACCTCGGGGAGGAAAGAAGGTGAACGCCTCATAGGTGATGGTCGACTCAATGCCGTTGCCAAACCCACAAAGTAAACTAAGGTTACAATTGTTATTTAAACTGTTCAGATACCCTTCTAGATAAGCCCTTCGGTGAACTGTCTAGCAAAGTCGATGAAAAAAATTTGTGGATCCGATTGACAAAAGAGATTCTCGTTGCACAGATAAATGTTGCAATTTATGTATTACTCACATGCTGCAATTTTATCAAGCAAATCCGAAAATATATCCAAATTTAGATGGCCGGGATGTTTTTGATCCTAACAGGTTTTTCTTCTCTATCTCTATCAGAAAAAAATATTCAAAATTGTTTACTTTTTTTGCCTCGTGATGCAAATATTAATTGTTGACGTTTTTATGCAAAGTGAAAATTGACTAACGATTTCAGGTAAATTTAAAATAAGTCGATTGGAGGGTCAAGTTGATTGCAAAATTAAGTAGAATCAACCGGACGAGGCACATATATAATTAATTCTTTTTAATAATTAGAATTATCTTCCTCTCCTCAGAAGAAAGAAAGTCCAGATCCGAATGGGATCCAGAGGGTCGGATCGTTGTCAGAAACCTCTCCTACGCAGTAAGTTTTTAGCTTGCTCATTTAATGTCTAAATGTTGATTTTGAGAAAGAAATTAGTATTTCAATTTTCTGGCGTTTGAAAAATGTGTCTCCCGTCTTCGGGTAGAGGTACAGACGTAACAGACAAATTTTCATCTCATCCCAACAGACCACGACCGAGGAACTCGAGGAAGGATTTTCCAAATTTGGCAAAGTTTTAGAAATAAAGATGCCAATGACTCAAGCTGGGAAAAGTACCAGGAATAAAGGATTTGCATTCCTCCATTTTGAGGGTAGAGAAGTTGCGAAGAAGGTCATGAAGGAGATGAACACCAAACAGTTTCATGGTAAGAAGCATTTTAGAAGGGTTATGGAACTGCCATGGAATCGTAGGGCATTACAAATGGCTAGACCAACTTTGTAAAGGTAGTTCTGGGGGGGAGGGTTTGACCCTGTGAATTATTCCCGTCCATTAATGTGTCTATGGATATGTCCATGGGAAATCGGATGGTGAGGATAAATGGCTGATTACCTTCAAGAATTCAACAATTATTAAACATTATGATGTCATCCAAAATACAACACCTCATCGGTCCAATGCTGCCAAACCCCTACTACAAAATAATCAATAACTCGTGACCATTCATCAATTTTGTGAGATCATCAAAACACTGTTCTCTGATTGGTCGAATGATATGAACGTCCCTCTTAATACTGACCAAACGACATATTCTATTCGATGGAAATGAACCTATCTTGCTTGATACAATCGTACAGTTTTTTTTTCTAGCCATTTATTTCTTATGTAAAGATGGTCACTGATATTGTATTCTTCTTTTATGCCCCTTATTCTACGTAATGCTACTGTTTGGATTCATGTGAGCCCTCGATTACACTTTAAGTGATGCAGTGATCATCTTGAAATTGATTGGGTGACGTATATCACATGACTACCGTCCTCTTTCCATCAGGACGGCCAATCGCAGTAGATTTTGCCCTTCCAAGTAACGAATATCGGAAGGCCAAACAGAATGTAGCCAGTCAAGGTAAATACCAAAAAATGAGTATTATAAAAATGGAAAACAATTTGATTAATAATGATTAAAACAGTATTAAATGCATTTTTCGCGTCCGTCCCAGTACGGTTAGGCAGATTTTGATGGTCGCGTAGCAGGGACGACACGAATAACGTAAATAATCAGTCCAACAGAAAGATATAATGATTCGTTCTATTTTTTTTGCAGGATTCATTAGATTAAATATGTTGAAACCAATTAGTGGTAATACTAGTATGTTTAGCAAGCCCCCATATTTTTCACTGGTATCAATGTCTGATCATGAATGTTTTATTTTTGCCAGATGACAAATTAATTTAAATACTTTTTGCCGGGAATTTTTTGTTGTCGTTGTTGTTGCTTTACTTTGCTCTTTAATAATTTCTTACGGAGAGTGACAATGTTCGATAGTAGATGTTTCATTTCTTCTAGATGACGAGTTGTTTTAATTCTCTGTGCATGTGTATCTTTTTTTCTTCTTTTGGGGGGCTGAACTTTGAAACCGTTTTCAGTACTATTCTGATGTAACTTCCCAGTCATTTTGATTTCTTTAGAAAAAGTAGCGGATAAGAAGCCGAAAGAGGAGAAAATGGATGAAGGGGAGGATGGAAGTGAAGATGATGGTGAAGATGATGATGAGGATGATGACGATGATGATGATGACAGTGAGGAGTATTTTATTAAGCAAATCAGGGGAAAATATATCCAAATTTAGATGGCCTTGATGTTTTGATCCTAACAGGGTTTCTCTATCTATATCAGAACAAAATGTTCAAAATTGTTTACTTTTTTTGCCTCGTGATGCAAATATTAATTGTTGACGTTTTTATGCAAAGCGAAAATTGACTAACGATTCCCGGTAAATTCAAAATAAGTCAAAGTGCAGGGTCAAGTTGATTGCAAAATTAAGTAGAATCAACAGGACGAGCAAAATATATAATTAATTCTTTTTAATAATTAGAATTATCTTCCTCTCCTCAGAAGAAAGAAAGTCCAGATCCGAATGGGATCCAGAGGGTCGGATCGTTGTCAGAAACCTCTCCTATGCAGTAAGTTTTTAGCTTGCTCATTTAATGTCCAATGTTGATTTTGAGAAAGAAATTAGTATTTCAATTTTCTGGAGTTTGAAAAATGTGTCTCCCGTCTTCGGGTAGAGGTACAGACGTAACGGACAAATTTTCATCCCATCCCAACAGACCACGACCGAGGAACTCGAGGAAGGATTTTCCAAATTTGGCAAAGTTTTAGAAATAAAGATGCCAATGACTCAAGCCGGGAAAAGTACCAGGAATAAAGGATTTGCATTCCTCCATTTTGAGGGTAGAGAAGTTGCGAAGAAGGTCATGAAGGAGATGAACACCAAACAGTTTCATGGTAAGAAGCATTTTAGAAGGGTTATGGAACTGCCATGGAATCGTAGGGCATTACAAATGGCTAGACCAACTTTGTAAAGGTAGTTCTGGGGGGGAGGGTTTGACCCTGTGAATTATTCCCGTCCATTAATGTGTCTATGGATATGTCCATGGGAAATCGGATGGTGAGGATAAATGGCTGATTACCTTCAAGAATTCAACAATTATTAAACATTGTGATGTCATCCAAAATACAACACCTCATCGGTCCAATGCTGCCAAACCCCTACTACAAAATAATCAATACCTCGTGACCATTTCATCAATTTTGTGAGATCATCAAAACACTGTTCTCTGATTGGTCGAATGATATGAACGTCCCTCTTAATACTGACCAAACGACATATTCTATTCGATGGAAATGAACCTATCTTGCTTGATACAATCGTACAGTTTTTTTTTTTCTAGCCATTTATTTCTTATGTAAAGATGGTCACTGATATTGTATTCTTCTTTTATGCCCCTTATTCTACGTAATGCTACTGTTTGGATTCATGTGAGCCCTCGATTACACTTTAAGTGATGCAGTGATCATCTTGAAATTGATTGGGTGACTTATATCACATGACTACCGTCCTCTTTCCATCTTTCCATCAGGACGGCCAATCGCAGTAGATTTTGCCCTTCCAAGTAATGAATATCGGAAGGCCAAACAGAATGTAGCCAGTCAAGGTAAATACCAAAAAATGAGTATTATAAAAATGGAAAACAATTTGATTAATAATGATTAAAACAGTATTAAATGCATTTTTCGCGTCCGTCCCAGTACGGTTAGGCAGATTTTGATGGTCGCGTAGCAGGGACGACACGAATAACGTAAATAATCAGTCCAACAGAAAGATATAATGATTCGTTCTATTTATTTTGCAGGATTCATTAGATTAAATATGTTGAAACCAATTAGTGGTAATACTAGTATGTTTAACAAGCCTTCACACACGGAGACCTTACACAGTAGAGGTATACAGTGAGACTTAAGTGGCTTACAAAACTGTCATACACGAGGCAAACGACATGATACTATCCTCCAATCATAACTTAACGTTTCTGTCACAAGACAGCAGCAGCCAATCACACTCATTATACGTTGAATTCCTGGAAATCATTTAAGCAATAAGTTAACAGAGTATTTACATACATCTGCATAAATTCAATATACATGAGGGTTCACGACACTATAAGTGTTTGACATAACATCATTTCTAAAATCATTAAAGGGTGACTCGAGGCACAACATTAATTTTCATGTGAAAACGTTATCAGTCCATGTTACAATGCTATACCCCTTTTAATTTTTGAGAAATGACCTTTTAAAACATCTGAGGCTCATCAGTTAAAGTGGCTGGAATTTTTTTAGCCGAAGACAGGTCATTAGGTCAGTTCTTCGAATGCGACACAAAACTCAATATGAAAAACACAACAGTTGTATGGCCTCGGATAACACGTTTCACAATGCATGGCAAATTTGTTAATAAGGACAAATGGTGTTGAATGTCATCCTAGGTTGCTCTGTGTTGTTGACGTGAAGTTAAGAAAGAACACGATTTGGTTGAGTTTTTAGAATTTATAAAACTAATTGATCAGGGTTGCATCAAATGAAACAGGGTGTGGTCTTTGGTCACCTAGTTTCCAATATTTCATGGTTCCTAATTGGATCCCATTGCAATGAAATTTGGTCAAGTGTCCACATGGGAAACCAAAGTGTATCAATGCCTGATGATAGATGTTTTTTTTTTGCCAGATGACAAGTTATTTTAAATACTTTTTGCCAGGGATTTTTGTTGTCGTTGTTGTTGCTTTACTTTGCTCTTTAATAATTTCTTACGGAGAGTGACAATGTTTGATAGTAGATGTTTCATTTCTTCTAGATGATTAGTTGTTTTAATTCTCAGTGCATGTGTATCTTTTCTTTCTTTTTTGGGGGGCTGAACTTAAAACTGTTTTTCAGTTCTATTCTGATATAACTTCACCAGTCATTTTGATTTTCTCCACACCTTTCTGTCTTTGTCCTTCTCCAGTTTATTCCCTACCCTGTTCCTTTAATCCTCTCTTTGTCCCTCTACTGTTTATCACCTACCTCTCCTCTTCCCCTGTTGCTTTCTACCCTCCATCCCTTGTCTACTAATCCCCTCACCGTGCTCTTTAACCTGTCTCTATTCTGTGAGTGTTTTTGTCCCTTCTGTTACTGTTACTTGTCATTCAGCCTCTGAAGAAGATCCTGCTAGGATCGAAACGTCAGGCCAACTTACTTTTACACATTCTATTACACAGGCTCTTTAGTGGATAAGCAGTTTGCTAACAGTTTTATTTTGTTTTGATCTTTAGAAAAAGTAGCAGATAAGACACCGAAAGGGGAAAAAATGGACGAAGGGGAGGATGGAAGTGAAGATGATGAGGATGAGGACGAAGATGATGATGATGATGATGATGATGACAGTGAGGAGGAGGAAGAGGCAGGAAAGTCTCAGAAAGTCAGTAAAGATGACGATGATAGTGATGAAGAATCCGGTGACGATGAAAGTGATGAGGATGAGGGAAGTGGTGATGAAGATGATGATGAGGAAAGTGATGATGAAGAAGAGGAAGGGAAGAAGGCTCAGGGACTGCAAGGACAATTAGATCCAAACATGGTGAGGTTTAAAAGGATAAGTTTAGACTTATACAACAGACCTATACCTATACCTATACGATAAACAATTCAGGCCAAAAATTTTTGCTTGAAATGTCAACTTTGAATAACAGGCATGAGCTTTTTCCGCGAATTCGCGGAATATCCGTGATTTCTTTTCTACCTCGGGGACCAAAACTATTATCCTAACACACTGTAACATACGCAAACTGGAGCCTATACTGCAATTTTTGCAAAGTTCCCTTGGTTTTTTTTTTACGCCAGGCTCATCCCTTGAATAATGAGGGGAATCAATTTATAGCAAATATTCACATATTATGCTATTAAAGATGTTACCTGTTGGCTTGATTCTTTTGTTCATTAATTTTTTATTTTTTTTTATGAATTGATGCATTTTTTTCCTCTTTGCGTTCAGAAGGTTAATGTGTATGGGTGAACCCTTTCCAAGAAAGGAGAGAAAAAAGAAGCAGGGATATATTTCATAGTATTGTATTGAATTATTGCAGGTAAAACCACTCACATTTCATAGTAGTAGTGTGGTCCATTATATTTGATAGAATTCCCACAATGTTTAATATTATCCCATAACATGCCATAAATCCCATAACCCCATAGTTTATCAATTCATGTATATATATTTTAATATGGTCTCACAAATTATGTGAACCTTTATATGGTTGCTATTTGCTTTTTTTTTATTATCTTTTTTTTTTACCAAACAGGAGCCCGAAGATGATGAAGAACAGACCTCCAGAGACATCAAAGAGGAGAGGACAGTTTTCATCAAGTAAGGACCTCTAAAATGACTTCTGGAGATCGTTTTAAATGTCAAGTTTTATCATTCTTTGCTACCTTATTCCCTCCCTTTCCTAAAATTGTGTTTAGTTTGATTTTAAAAATACTTAAAAAGAGGAATGTTGCAGAGTTTTACACAAGTTTTGCTAATTTTGCCGTTTGCGTTACGAATAATCATACTAATACGAAAGTGATTGTGTGAGATTGAGGCGTTAGGATAGATTGCTATCATTAATCTACTTGCTAGTCGAGGTTACCACCACGCCAGAAGTTGTTCATGACTGTTATAATAATAAGTAATATTTATATAGTGCATAATCAGCAAAGCTGCTCAAAGCGCTTTACAAATGTAAAACCTAAAAACAAATAGTAAAAAAAAACCAAAATATTAAATATATAGAACTAATAAGGCAAAAAATGTAAAAGCAACAATATATAAAAAAAAACAAAAAACACTTGTACTAAACGGTACTAAAATAATTAAAACTTTAAATTAAAAAAAAAAAGCCCAAAACGCAATAGTCCAAAACAAATTCAGAAGTACGTAAATAGTCAAATAGATAACATCGTAGTCAATGTTTAAATATAAATAAGTATGAGAAACTATAGTATAGTAAGGTAAATAATGTAAAAGCCTAAAACATATAGTTATAAACACCCAATAAACGATAATAAATAGAACCCTTAACGTAGTAAACAAAAAATAATAATAAATAAATAAATAAATCAAAAGTAAATAAATAAATCAAAAAACAAATGTTAAGAATTAAGTAAATAGTTCCAAACGTAGTATCTATGCATAATAAAAGTTAAAACACAGTCAATTACACAGTAAAAGCGAGTCTAAAATAATACATTTTCAAAGCAGTTTTAAAAGTGGTATTAGGAACTGCATACACGCACAGAGTTCGGTAAGGCGTTCCATAATCTGTGAGCGCTGACTGAGAAGGCTCTGTCGCCGGTCTTGCATCTTGTTCTCGTCTCCTTTAGTAATTCCTGTGTGTGTTATCTTTATCACATGTTTATATACCAATGATGGGTTTTGCCTTTGTGCAGTGGCTCACTTTATGCAGGGGCTCACGTATGAGGCAAAGGCTTGGTTCAGCGGTTAGAGTGTCCGCCTCACGATCCTTAGGTTCCAAAATCCAAATTCCGCCAGAAGGCCGATTGTCTTGACCTTTTCAAAAATCGCTGCAGTGCAGTGGTGATGTGCGAAGTCTTCCATGGATTTGGTATTTCTGGTTTGTGAACTTGGGAAAAGGGGTTTGTTTCTGTTCTTCACTTGGGTTCGAAACAACTTTGTACTTTGTCATGGCTGCACTGCAGTGATGTCGAATGGGGTGCCTTTGCCTACCTCGGTATTTGAGAAAGTGGTCGGATGCTGGGGTATACACTCTCGTGTTGGATGGGGACGTTAAATGGCGGCCCCAGGAGCAGGAAGGGGAGCGAATTCACACCCCTGCCTCGTTATCCTCTGAACGCTTATCGAAAAGAGAAGGCTTGATTATAAGCCGGTGTTCATCCACCATCTAACATGGATAGGGGCTCAAATAAGCTACTGTAAGGCTCACTGATCCTTGGGTCTCTATACTAACCTCTTTTCAAGTGATCTGTGAATAAACCAGTATTTGAACATAAAGATTGGAACAAAACAATTTTGCAAATGGCAGGCAGCTGTTTCTGGAAGCCTATTGATAGCTCATCTCAACCCTTTTAGATTTAAAACATTTGGAGGGTATTTATGGGGGTAGGGGAATGCTGAGGGGTGTGATAATATTCATCATAATTTTCTATTAACCTGTTATTCATAATGGTATGTGCTATGTTTGAAAGTGTCGCTTTTGCATTTTTTTCTGATCACCTCTGATAATATGGAAAAATCTCTGCAAACAATCTTTTTGAATAAATACATTTGTTGGAGGTTAAAACCGAATGATTGTGAAAAGCAAGAACTGATAGTTGTATAACGGATAGAATACGTAAGCATGTCATGTTATGTGACCTGCAGCGTATCTCAAAAAACACTGTTTGCTAAATTATGTCACAAATTCAGCCAACACTTAGTTCATTTTCTGGTTTCGTTTGTGTTTCAGAAACCTACCTTACGAGGTCACCGTTCCGGAAATAATGAAGCTATTCAAACAGTTCGGTCCGGTGAAGTTCTGTGCGTTGGTGAAGGACCCCGTCACCGCCCAGCCAAAAGGTAAAGTCGGCAATAGTATAATATGAATGCTTGTACTTTGTGACATCACCACTGCTTGCTGGCGCGTTATTTCATCAGCAATAGCTTCTATGTTCATCTGAGCATGAAGGCTGCATGAGGTGAATAATGGGAAGAAACTTACCCAGTGGAATCTTCTGGCATGGTGATTTTGTCACGGTCCCTGAGTTACCGCGAACCAATTGCCGTCATATTCGTTCAGTCAAGAAATGTTACCTATTCAGCCAGATTTTCTGATTATCTTTATACTGTATTCTGTTTCAGGTACAGCATTCTTACAGTTTCACAAGAAGGAATTTTCGGATAATTGTCTTCGAAAAACTGCCGATGTGGTAAGTTTAGCAGCTGGTTTGTCGACCCCCGGTCCTCCCTGGCTGCCTTGCCAGTGGCGTAGGAAGCTCTCAAAAGACGCGGGGTTAGAAAACGGGTGGTGTCCGGGGTCTTCACTAGAATTTTTAGCAGTGTAGATGCTTTTGACAATTTCTGTGTTCAAATTTTCTACCTGTTGTAAACTGTACAAATTTCATTATTTCATTGATGTTTCTAGAAATGACACCAATTTATGAGGTAAAATGAAACCAACAACTGATCTTTTGATTGCTTAGCGCTCCTTTCACTAATACAAAGGATCCAGCGAAATGATTTAGCACTGTCGTGGGGGGAGGGGGAGCAGTGGGCCCACTCTGTCCCCCGACCCCCAACCCCAGTGTCTATGCCTATTGTAGTTTTCTTTGTTCTGGTTGTGATGTTCTGTCAATTAAGTGTTGTATCTTCCTAATAGATGTTAGAAACAGTACAAATACCAGAATATTTAATTATTTTATTGATACTGATGTTTGGCCGAAATGACATCAAATGTTGCAGCAGGGCATTACTCATTTTGAAACGAAGGTTGCTTCGGTTTGTAAATGCTGGTGGCTTGTGGCATGGTCTGTCTCGCTAATTCTGTTTGCCACACAGACCGTCTGGTTTTTTTCATATTTTTTTAGACACTCTCTTTGTGTACTATTTAAACCTATTTTAATTTGCAGTTAAATTTCCTTAAAAAGTCAGATTTTTGCCTCTGTACTTTTAACTGCGATTTGTTCGTCTCCTTTTCTCCCAACGTTTCTCAGGAGAGTAATACCAACCTAGAACTCCACGGGAGACGATTGATCGTTGCTAAGGCGTTGTCGAGGAGTGATGCGTTTGAGTTACAGGAGAAGAAGAAGAAGATGGAGAAGATGGAAGAGAAAGATAAGAGAAACTTGTATCTGCTCAGAGAGGGATGTGAGTTAAATATTCAAGGGGTGTTAACATTCAGCAGGAGGGGTACAGCGAGGGGTGAGGCGGGGGGGGGGAGGCATTGGCACATGTGAAGAGGGCAAGTGCAGGCATGGCGTTCGTATGCTAAACCCAATGTATATGCCCTATATTTGCCGTATATTAAAGGGTTTAAAAGTTTAGGGTTAACCTGGGAGGGGTACAGCAGGGTGTGAGGGGTGGGCATTGGCATAGGTGAAGAAGAGGGCAATTGCAGGCATGGTGTTGTTGTTGTCACACTGAACCCTAAGTATCTGCCCAACATTTGTGCGTCAAGGCCTGTGATTATCCCAGGAACATCCCTAGGGTTTTGGGTGAAAATTCATGATTTGGGCAAACACTGACATACCCTTTGCCTAGGTTTTCTCTTTTGTCACATATTGCCACAAGTCCTTCTCAGGGAAAATAGTGTGTAAACCCCGGGACACACATTGACAAAAGAATCTGTGGCCGTATGTGACAAGAAATCAAATGTTTGAAAAGGTGTAATAATAGTCCCTGAAGACACAGGGTTTTCTTTTTGGTGATGCAGAAAATTTTGAAAAGTTAGCTATGTATTGAGTTTTATTGTCCCAGGCTTACCACAGATAGCAACTCACATTTTCTCACCGTTTCAGCAACCTACAAGTGTGCCCACATATTTTCACATGTTGTGGCCAAGCAATTTTACTTGTGAAATTTGTTTAAAAACACAAAAAACAAACACAGTTTTACAGCTTGTGTTAAATAAATTTAACACAGGAATCTATGCAAAGTACAAGCAGTAAGTATTTCTGGGATACTACAACTAAATGGATATTATTCTTGAAGATGAGTGTTATCTTAGCAGTAGAAAACAAAAATGCAAAAAACATGAAAGCAGACAAAATTTATTGGTAAACACTAAAAAGTGAAAGTTAGTAAATATGGGTTTCTTATAAACAGGTGTCGATGTAGGGACGTATGTTGATGAACAAATCCAACAGGAAATTTTACAGCACGGCTTCTGTTTGTGTCAGAGTTCGTGCACGTAGCCCCTTTACATCTAAAGTTTGTCTTTTCTGGTGTACGTACGTACTTCTGAATCTTCTCAAAATATTTCATATTTCCTACTTTTGTGATGAAGAACGTCTCACATTTCCTTTCTCCATCGTTAGTTATTCGACCCGGCACCGAGGCAGCAGCCGGACTGTCCAAGTCGGACATCTCCAAGAGGTCAAAGGTCGAGGCTGTAAAACGCGCCAAGATAAAGAACATTTACATATTCGTCTCCAAGACCAGACTGGTGGTCCATAATCTGCCGATGACTTGCAACGATACCAAGCTTAAGGACTTGTTTAGGTCGGCTGTGCAGGCCAAGACCGGCGTGGAAATAACCGAGGTTTGTGTTCAGTCTTCCCATGGAAAAATTTGTCACCTTTTCGACACCTATTATTATTATTTCGTTCCTCCCATCTTTATCTCTTCATGGAAAATGTGATGTCATACCTATCAGGATTTTTAGTCAACTTACTTTTCATAACAAACTTTGATCTATTTTTTCTAATGAAAGATGTTAATGATTCCATCCCATCCCATCTCGTCCCGTCCCATCCCCCGTCATATCCCCCACCCCCCATCCCACCTTCATCAAAAACATGTTTGTCTCTCCTACAGTTTTACGATGTGACATGAAAAGCAGGAAGAAATCCATAACGTTTTGTGATTGATGACTGGAATGATTTTAAAGAAATTGAACAATTTTACCATTTTTTTGGTCAATTCGCACAATTCTAAATAATCTCATTTTTTAATATATTTTCTTCTTACCTACCTCCAGTCCAGAGTGATGAGGGACAAGGACAAACTAAGAGAGGATAAGAAGGGCAAACCCCTCGGTTACGGATTCGTATCCTTCACCGAACACAGACACGCTCTGGAGGCATTACGGACGGTGAACAATAACGCAGAGTACTTTGGTGAAAACAGGGTGAGTTTGTGATCCGGGATGGTTGAGAAAGTCATCCGCATGTACTGGGCCGGCCTAAGATATATTGTTCCTTCCCACTCACCATGCAGGGTCCCACCCTCACCTTTTTAACAATTTGATGCTTTGTGGTTTTTTTATTTTTAGAATTTAAAGAGGACCTTACAAAAACGTAGAAGGTACAGCTTGGGATGTATTTCTCTGTGGTAGAACATGAGGACAACTTGGAAGAAATAGCTCTTTAAAACAGATATTTGTGTTTTTGTCTTTTTTTGCCTGCCAACTTTTAGAAGAATCATGCAGTTTTTTTGGAAACAAAGGATTTGTACGATCTAGTGAAATGGATGATATGTTTATGAAGGTCAATCACATTTCCTCTGAATGTCAGTGAAGGATAGTTTACAAAATTGTGACTTCAAGATTTGACAAGGCCATTGAAAGGAGACAGATGCCTAGTGCGAGCAGCAAGTTTGTTATCAAGGTTGCTTTGTTATTTTGCTGTCTCCGTTATAGTGTCTACTTTTGTTGAATTGGGAGGGGGGGGGGTGGAAGAGGGGAGGTTGGAGGTAACTGGCTAAATTGGAGGGTTAAGACAATTTCTCACATCAGCACTGTCAGTCAATCCGATCCTATACATTTGCATGTTTTACCTGTATTCGTATTCTCTTCGGTTTTTCTGATTATTTCAAAAGATGCATCTTTCATAGTTTACCCTTTGTTTTCAGCGGCCAATTGTTGGATTTTCATTGGAAAACATGAAAGCCTTGGAGAAGAGGCAGAGACAAGCAGATAAGTCTAAGGTGAGGAAAAGATGGATCAATTGATCAATTCATTGCTGCATAAAGCGTGAAATGTTACAAAAGCTTTAACAAGCATAGACTTCACTATGCTCAGAATGTTGCTGCCAGTTGTCGCATATTTGATCACAGTCAAATTTATAGAAAGTTGCCCTGTTGAGAGGAAAGATTGGCATTAAGTGAGAAGATTGAACCTTGCAGAAGCTCAACCATGTGTGAATGTGTATTGACTCAACAGCCATACAGATCATTTCCCAATAGTTTGTCCTACAGAGTGTGAATGTGTATTGATTCAACAGCCGTACAGATCATTTTCCAGTAGTTTGTCCTAGCCTAGTTTAGCTAGTCATGTATATAGTTTTTCACACTGCAGCAAACTCTCTGATAAAGATTCAACCAAAACATTGATACATTTTTGGAGAATATTGAATGCAGAATTAACTAATGGTGAAGCAAAATGAAGAGAATTCATTGGCCTGTAAAGCTTACAAAATATTTACCTATTTTGTCCGTATGCAAAACTCAATCAGAGAAACTTTAATTAAAGTTTTCCTCTTTAATTAAAGAGGAAAAAGTCCCCCACCATAGGCCTCATCTTCCAGGCAGTAGCGCCAAGAGCCAGATGGAGCCACGGGGCAGTTATGTCTGCAGCCCCCCCTCCCCCCTCACTGTCTTCTCAGCTGAAAATTGGACTACCCTGCTTCATATTCTTGTCTAAAATCATGGACTGTATATCATGCTAAGGGAGGGAGGAGGTCTGAGATGGATGCCAGTGGGGGCGAAAGGTTGCACCCTTATTGATTTGAAAGTGTCTCTATCGTATATTAGACAAATCTTAGTTAAGCCCATCAACCTTCATGTTAGCTGATTGTGATAGTTACTATCTGGTCAAAACATTTCTAATATTCATTCCACGATTCTATGTATGAATTTGAGAGTACTTATTTTTGTGGGCACTATTTTGTTTATTGATTAAGTATATGAATATTAATTAATCATATCAGCCTTCCTGTGAGTCACCATGTAAAATGTTCTGCTCTAAGCCATTTTCTTTCGTTGTTGTTTTTTCCGTGCGGTTTGGCAAATGTAGATGAAACTAGGGGAGAGGAGTCGTACCCCATCGAGCAAACCCAAGGAGAAAGCTCAGATGTCCACGGACATGGAGAACGACCCCCGAGCCAAAATGTTGGACGGGGGGAAGACGGGACCGTACAAGCATCCTCACGCTAAGCTCAGATGGAGAGACAAAGGGAAGAAGGAGGCAGAGGCAAGGAAAGAGAAATTGACCAGGAGGAGGAAACTCTTCAAACAGCAAGCCGGGCGGAAGGAGTCGCAGGGGGTCAAGGAGAACGTAAGGGGACTCCTTTCACCAAGAGCCAACCAGGTGAGAGAAGGATAATATCCGGGGGAAGATATCAGGGATGTGCCCACGCCGGGCGGCATTGGGCGACCCCCGCCCAGCACTAAAAATTGCCCCCCAGCACTGTCTTAAAATATCGTGAATCCCGCCCAGCACCATTTTCATCTAAAATCCCGACATTCCTAACAATATATTTTACAAATATTAAAATATAAATTGTTAGCAAAACTAGTGTATGTGCTTAAAAAGCTACACAAGTGCCAGCATTTGGCACCATCTGAGCACCTTTAAAAAATCGAAAAATTTCTCAAAGGGGAGGGGGACACCTCCTCCTCCTCCTTAGACCCCTCCCCCAGGACGGCGATCAGTATACCCGACACTCCGGAAATCCTGGGCACATCCCTGAGACATGATGATGGTGGGGGAGGGGGGGTGTGGCGGTGCAGAGGGTGAGAGGAGGGGAGGGGTAAGGAAGGTCACATGTTGCACATACAAGATGATAAAACATTTTGTAGCGATATTGCGAGATGGGCAAGGAAGTGGGTGGAGAGAGAGATATCGATACGACAGTCGTACACAACTCACACTCGCCGATAAATTCTGTCCATTTATCGTCGTCATACATTCAGACTTTTCTTCCATCTCAGGAACAGAATAAGAAGAGGCGGGGGGTGAAACCGGAGGTCAAAGAGGAGAGGAAGTTTGATTCTATGGTCGCTAAGTATAAGCAGAAACTAAACCAGTCGGTAACATCTAAGGCTGGAAGCAAGTGGTTTGAATGAGGAGTAGGGAGAACGGAGAAGGGACAGAAGAATATTTGCAAGGAGGAACCAGCATGGAGGGGATGCTGCTGAAAAGACCAACAAGACTCTTCAAAACTTTGCATCGTGAGTCTACAGACTTGGAGTAAGTTTGCAGACCTGTTATTGAGTCAGTAAGTCTGCAGCGAGTCTTCAAAACTTG
>KN882776.1:63187-74952 GCA_000934455.1 Apostichopus parvimensis
CAGTATGTATTGCCCGCAGTGTAACCAGGGATAACGCCCCTCTCAATAATAATCAATAGAGTTACTTAAAGACGTTTACATTGATATACCTCTTAATAATTTATTTGCATATGTTGAAAGATTTGTTAAAAGCGTCATCAATACCCTACAGGGGCGTTAAGAGTCACATCGGGCCCAGGGGACAGTAAAGTCACTTGACACGCTTTTGAAGTCTTCAAATATTTATGGCAAAACAGGGGAGTATGAAGCATTTTCTGACGGGCGGAAGTCCTGACTGTATCCATCCTTACGCTTCACAAGGATCCCATAATTGACCCAGGGCCCCTGTGGTGTAAACCTGACCCCCTGTCGTCCAGCCTTTACCTCCATACCAGACGCTAGCTCCCGTTCGCTTGGACATTATTCCTAAATGTGTGTGTTTTTTTTATAATTATAGCAGTAGGCTGTTTAGGCTGCTCATCGACTCCGGGGCTACAATGCTTAGGAGCCAACAAGGGCTAGTTCTGACTTCTGGCAGGCATGTTTTTGAATGCATAACTGAATGAGTTCCAATATTTTATACCTTATATGGTCTGTCGTTAGGGAGTAATCATTGGAGGAATATCTTTTGGTAAATGCCACATAGAAATAATAACAATAACAGTGTGTATGTAGTTTTCACGTACCGGTATATATACATCATGATCAGTTACTAACAAGAACTTCTGATATTTTGATTGCTTGTGTTCGCTTTTGTGTATCAATTCCCAAAGTTGTGATAGTTCTTATCACGTGTTTCTTTTCAATTGTTTTATTTATAGACTGTAGTGATTAACCTTCGATCAGAGCTGTTTAGTGGCCTTAATCACAACAAGTAGCAAAGATAATGAATCTGGTATCTTTAGTTAACCACTCCATTTAACACCCCCTGAATTGTTGACAGTAAATTTCTTAAGTGGATACAACAACAACATATAAGGTTTTATTCTATCCTAACACAGTATAACTTGTCTAGCATATACATAGGAATGGTTAGGCCCTCAGGTTGAAGCTAGTGTTGTAACCAGCAATTATCTTGACGAAATTTATAATTAAAAATGTCAAAGTACTATTAACGTTCTCTCGTTCACTCAAAGTCCATTTACTGTAATATAAAGATGCATGGTAGCTGATAGAATATCGTTAAGAACATAACAAGTTATGGATTTTCACAAATAGTGTAATGAACTTCCTTTTATAAGTTGATAATTACCGTATAACTAAGTACGCAATTAACGGTATAATTAGGTACTGCAATAGAAACATGTACAAATGACTGTAAAGAACCTGTCAATGTTGCTAAACGGCAACTTATATAGGCATATATACTATACGTTCAACATTCAATTGATCTGAACATGTCAATCATTATATGCATAGAAACAGGGAAGGGAAGGGGGGAGGTAGGGAACAGGGACAATATCCCCCACTTTTGAAAGTAGGTTGGTGTGGAGGAGGGACCCGACAAAAGTCGGTATTTTGTGACATTTTTTAGACGTATACTCTCTGAGAGAGTACAATGTAATTGCGACTCACAGAAAGGCAACCAACGGAGAAACATATTATGTTTTCTGCAAGTTAATCTTTACTTTAATGGTCGATTATTGTAACACATTCCTCGCAAGGCAGCATTAGCGTGAACAATCAGAAAGAGTACTGCAATTAATGTGCTTGCGAGAAGACGGTCAAATTTTCCAATAGAAATTACTTTCTTGTAATGTTTTCCCTATCATTTTGATTGAAACCGACCCCCCCCCCTTTCCCAATCACCCACCTCCACATAAAAAGGAACCTTTCTCTTCCGAAGATTTAGCACAAAAACCTCAAATAATTCCAACCATGTTACATTGAAGTAGGCTAACATTAGACAGACGACACAAGCGAAAGTACAGTGCGACACTTTTGTAATAATTTGAGATAAAAAATAATTTTCTATTCGATTTTATAATTACTAGTCACTATAGTACATCAACCCGAGTTATCGGTTATGTGCGAACCAAACATAGTTAGGTTACAATGGTCAGTCCTTTTGTATAACCTTATCTGCATCTATATTTTCTCACGGGTGTACATGATACTTGTCCTCTAAAACGTCTTAATTAATTAATATGTTAATGTATGCAAGTATCCTGCTTATATTGTTCAAATTCTGAAGCCCATGTCATCATATCTTGTTGCTTCCAGTGTGAATATTCTTGCTGCCAGTTCTGATAAACGAGCTCCATGTCACCTTGGAGATAAAATAACAATAAAAAGAGATGTGTTTTGCTTTATAAAAAGTTTAAGTTTCTTATGCGATAAAAGAGTGACTGCACACGTACCTGCACATACCGCCCGCCTCGCCCGCCCGCCCCGTCCAGACCCGCCCGCCCCGCCCCAATATCAGTTGTAATTCATGTTATGTGAATGTTAATCACCAACCAATGCTTCCTCATTAAGTTAAGCGGAGAGTTGCTGTCTGCCCACTTAAGGCATGTAAAGATGAAAATATAAATATTTAAATTAAAACATTTCAACAACAGTCTTAGGCAGAGTGGAGGGTAGAATATACACACAGAAGTATTAACAAACTATTGTAAAACTGCTGTATATACCTGTAAAGGAAACAAGCTTTGGCAACTGGTGATTCCAAAATCGACAAAAGGACGCCCTGTAGGCTTTGATGTCAGGCAATCCTTCGTTTAGCTCCTTAAACGTCATTTCCGGCAAAGTGTATTCATGCCAGTAAGAGTCGTTGCCCTCTACACCGTCATTATCTCCACCCTCGTTAGGATTGCTGAGAATGAAAAGGGACAGAATTTAACTTAAAATTATAGAAAATAACTTGATATTTCTCTATGTTTGCCGATAGAAGGGAATAATGTATGTACCTTTTCTCTTGAGGGGAGGGGATGGGGTGGAGGGGGTCAAGGAATCCTTACAAATTGTACTCTTCCAAGTTCCTTCCATAATTGCTGGCTTTCATTGACAGTACGTCGACACTATTTCGTATGACAGTAAAGCAACGTATCCGGGTTCAGTAGAGCAATTTACTAAATTACTGCAAATTAATGTACTTGGAGTTGTTTTTTGTATCTTTTTTATTTTATTTCATATTTTGTAGTAATATTAACTATCGCGTGTTTTGGTTTATCGGAAATATTCTAGATTTGCTAACATGGTCTCAATCAACCTATGTAAAACCTATGATATAATGTTTGTAATTTTTGACTGGTACCTGCCAACTGCATACGCACCGGTACGTGTCAAGAAGCCAGTGGAGCGATCATGATGAAACACAAGACACGCACCAAATTCAATTGCGCAATTAATATTTGAAACCATATCTGTATCATGTGTAATGTCACTGCAGGTATCGTTCTTAAAATTTGCCTAAGAAAAGATCACGACATAAAAGCGCAGTTTAAAGTTTGATGATTAAGTCCTACAGACAGACCTGTGCATGGCACGAACTTGATCTGAACTAGGATATATGTGTCGTGTATTAACTTTTTTGACATCTGAAGTACTAACCCAGGCCAACACAAGCATTCAGACAACTTATGTTTTGAAATTTACACACACTGGCAAGTTTACAGGGTCATTTCCCCCTTTTGATTTAACATCGCGATATTAATCAGTTTGGCGCTGCAATTAATATCATCTTGAAAAATATATGTTTTAATACGTCAAATCAGGAAGTCTCGTCATTACCGTAGCAAAGAAATGAGAAAGGAAGAAACGAATATGAAGAAGCGACTCGAGGTGTCCCATTCTGGCTAATAATACAATGGTGTAAGTACATACGTTGACCATGAATACAAATACAGATTCACTTACCCAGTCTTAGCAAAGTTAGTGTAGTATCGCTGCATGTCGAGGGAAAGAACCCTCTCCTTGTCCGGGTATTCCCTTCGGTTGTAATACTGGTCTTGGAATGCATTTCCAAATACTAATTCGATGTCATCTGCATGGGAGGACCCTTTCCACTTTGGTATCGGTGGATAAACACTGTACGTCGGAATATAACTGAACATCCATCGGAACACCGTCGCACCTTTGCGTAGAAATGCTCTCGCTGTCTCGTCGATGGGACAAAGGAAATTTTCGTCCGTTTCTATATCGATAAAGTTTCGGAAATAATTTGCGGATTTATTGTCGGCGTGAGCCCAATCAACGTATTCAAATTCGACTGCTTTTGCTGCGAATTCAGTACCATAGACTTCGTCATATTCACTGAGTATCCGGTCAAACCGTAACTTTCCGCAGTAGGGATCTTGTTCCAAGGATTTATCCGCAAACGTGAACGCTCCCCTGAGATCACCTTCGTCTTTCGTCGTTCCAAGCATGATGGAACAGTTCTTAAACATACCCTGTTGAAGCAGCTTTTTAGGATCGCCAGGTATAAACTCATTATCGATCACTGGTCCAAACGGCGTCTGAGAAAGGAAAAAGGGAAGTCGCATGTCGTATGGTGCCGGACACTCACTATGTAATGAACTGATAGCTGCAGTCAAACATGACAAGGAAAAAGGGAACACACATGTCGTATGGTGCCGGACACTCAATATGTAATGAACTGATGGCTACAGTCAAACATGAAAAGGACAAAGGGAACACATAAATCGTATGGTGCCGGACACTCAATTTGTAATGAACTGATGGCTGCAGTCAAACATGACAGGGAAAAGCAACCAAAAAAATCAACTTTATGATAATCGATATACAATCATATAGCAAGATAAATTATGACACCTACGGTTAGAAATACTCTCGTGAGCTCCTTTGCATCCACGTTTCTCAAACAATTCAGTAATTGTACACTGTCCACCATGTTGAGGCATCCTACCTCCTCACCGACTTCAAAGGCCTTTCCTCGCACTCGTTCGATGTCACTTGTTGAACCCCAAGGAACTGTCATGCTTCCACTCTGAAATAAATCAAAGTTGAGTCGCCTTTAAATGTGATTGTCTTTCTACAATTTCTGATGAAAAAGTGCAACTAAACTGAGGGGCAGTGACCGAGTCTCGACTCGCAATTCAACAAGAAGCTACCGAGATCGTATCAGTGCAATTCTGATACGGACCGATCAAGAAAGATTGATTAATTGGTGTGGACGATGTTCGAAGACGGATGTTCGAACAAAACATGATCCTTGGATCAAACTTAACAGTAATTGAATTGTTGAAAGTAATAACCTCAAAGTCCACTTTTTGAACCCTCATTGCAATTAAATGAGGTTGTCCCCCGTCCCCTCCCCCTCCCTCCTTCCCTCCCTCCTTCCCTATTTCCCTATTTTCCTATACGTACTACCAGTTAAAGTTCATCTTTATATGTTTGGTTTTTGTCACAACTACTAATGTAAGGTGACGCTTTGATATGGTTAATTCTATAGGTTTACCTCGAAAAACGTTATAGAATGTACACAATTACCAACACCGTGTAAAAGGATTACCCAGAGCTTTCGAACATATTTGGCAAATTCGATACCTCATTTAAACCGACTGTTAATGTTTATATGTACCATAAGTATAGCACTCTGGTATAACGGCCAGCTGTCTTGGGCCATTAGGTGAAAACCAACACTTGCTCCTCCAGCACTCTGACCAAATATCGTGATTCGGTTCGGATCTCCTCCAAATTCTACAATTAAACAAAAGGTTGGATTCATTGCAATTATGAAAATTGATATTTCTATATCTAGCTGTCGATTGAACTTGTGGAATAACCAGAGAATACGGCTGGAGAGGATGCTTGTGGCTCGGGACGTGCGGCCTGGGGTGTGGGACGTTTGGCGTGGAGCGTGGGACATGGGGCATGGGGCATGGGGCATGGGGCATGGGAATTAAAGGAGGGAAGCATTATCGTGTGTGTAAATAAGATTTGCGAAGGCTTTTACTGCTACTATGTCATGTTCAGAACCTTCAAAATGTAGTATAATCATTTCAGTGGAGGAAATGTCCTTCTCGTTCAAACTCTCTGTCGATGTGATACCTGCATTTATACATCCTTTCCCAGTGTTTTAATTATTATTTGGGATATTAATCAATCTTCAAATACTAAATACTGAATGAAGTCTCATTTAAATTGTTAACTAACAAATCTCTAAGAAATATATATATAAAACATATACACACCAATACACACAATAAAATGTTTATTTTCGATGTGGAGACATGCGCTCTTCACTTCAAAGACGCTGGGTTATTGTATTATGCACCCGATAATAAAGTTCAGCTCCTTGCAAGCAGCTGTTGAGACTTTGTGCACGATATTAGAACAAAAAAATTGAATTAACCGATACATAATTAATTGTGTACTTACTTGAGATATGATCGTGTACCCATCGCATCGCAAGTTGTTGATCCCACAAGCCGTAGTTTCCCGATGAGGCATTGTCACCTTTGCGCAGTGAATAATAAAATTTAAATATCATTTTTTATTGTTAATATGAGTTAATTCAGTTGTAGTCATGTACGAGAAAAAACAGTAGGCGAATTTTGGCAAAATTCACCTTCTAAATTGAATGGATTTTTAACACTTTCGGTATTATCTGAAACGAAACAAGGAGTTATGAATATTTACATCAGTGTATTGTATTGCATTACATTGCATTGTTTGTATTGTCCTGTATTTCTACTGTACTGTACTGTACTGTACTGTACTGTACTGTACAATACTATACTGTACAGTACTGTGCTGTGCTGTGGTTATAATGGTCTAGTCTAAAACTTAAAACATATTAAAAACATGTTTTGTATTCATACATTCATCCTTTATGGTGCTCTGAATATACATTTTGAAATATTACAAATAAGTAACTACTATATCAAATAAATATACAACATGCATAACAACAAAAGAACAGTCATGAAACAAAAATATTGCAAAGATGGAAACGCAAGCCTTTACCTGTTGCCAGAAATCCAAATCCATTGACTCGGTAATTGATGGTGACGACAACGACATCGTTATAAGCCGCGAGAGTATCACCTTCATAAAGACGATTGAGAGCAGAACCTAAAATGAATGCGCCTCCATGAATCCATAACATGACTGGGTATTGTGACCCCTAAAATGGATAAAATGAAAATGTCTGCTCTTTAAATTGAATAATGTAATTCAAAAATTAAATTCTTGAAAAACCAAAAGAGAAACCAAACGTAAAAGCAATACAAAGGCAAAAGCAATAGCTATAGGCCTATAGAAACTATTCGCAACATTTATGCAGTCTGGTTGGTCGTGCAATACATTTTGGCTTTCCCGTCGGAGAGAATCACGCAATGCATGAATAGCTACCTTGTCCTATCAACGTCCCATTCCCTATGCGACACCTTCCCCCATTCAACCCACACCCAATCAGTTGCCAACCGCTCGAAGCCATCATAAGCCATACAACCCATCAAGCCCTTGCCTTACTTTGCGGTGAACAAACATAATTTTATTCTTTTTTGGAGGAGGGGATGGCACACTTACATTATAAATATCACGTGACCAGATGTTGAGATGCAAGCAATCCTCTTCTTGCGGTGGGGCATCTAACCGAGAAAAAGACGGTAGAAACTGGTGGCACATATTTCTGTAGTGTGTCCCATTCCAAACACCTCCCCATGGTTGTTTTGGTTTCGGCTTTGCAAATCTGAGTTGTCCGGTAGGTACTTCTGCAAACGGTATACCTCTAAAAACATAGACTTCACGGGATAGTTGGTAAGGGTCGAGGGTATATTCAAAGAGTTCTCGACGTCCTAACACAGATCCTAGTTCTCCGAGTTCTAAAAGAACATCCTCCGCCGCAATAACGTGTACTTGGCAGAAGTAATAAAGTATAACAATTAGAACTCTGACGCAATACATTTTTATATGCTAACTATCAAACATATACGTAGATGGTATACAAGTGGCTAACAACATTAAATAGCAGTTAAGTCAGTGATGATATAATATGTTATAATAAGTTGATCTGTTATTTTTTTGAGTTAAGTGGTTCAAGCGATGCATAAGGCTCCCTTGATTTCCTATTTTTATCATTTGCTTGTACTGAGAAGATAACGTTATCGTGAAAACGGTGTAGACAAAATCCTATATCAAAGTTCATTTACTCGATCTATTATTTAATATACTGTTGGAGTCCTGTGTCTATTAATGAACGTATCTTCACCTTCCAGAACTAATATACATTGTATATAATTTGATCAAAGTGCGTTCACCGTTTTCACACCATATTATCATACGACGCCCTCACTTTTTACAATGTGCATATTTTTAGAAACCTTTTATACTTTTTAATATATTAGTAAGCCTCTTTAATAAAAACTATAATATCAAGATACACTAACTGAAAGTTGTAATTCTCTCCTTTTCTCCTGACCACCTTACGCAGGGTAGGAATTACGCTGTCTTAATATGGATCCACGGAGGTGGGTTTGACTGGGGTGCAGGAACGACTGTGGTATACATGGGCGACGCCCTCACTGCATACAATGATGTCGTGATGGTGTCAATCAACTACCGCCTTAATGGCTTCGGCTTTCTCTCTACCGGTTAGTCCATAAGAAATTGCATGTATCTTATGGCATTTAATAATAATAATCATAATCGACAGTTATTTTTACGACGCTTAAGAGACCACAAATGTGGAGAGCAACGCTCAGGGGCATATGGATTACAGCGTACACGTCGAGTGGCTTCCAATTCAACATTTAAACTCAAATTTGGTATCTTTCCAATTTAGAAAGTCATTTTAGATGGGAAAAACGTAGATTGCTCTTGGGTGAAAAAACCCACCTTACTATGACCCAGCCGGGTATCGAACCCGGAACCTCCCGATAGCTAAGCTTCATTGCTTCAAATGCCACCGTCTTTATCCAATCCGGCCACAGCACCGGTATATGCTGATCTATTTGTACACGGAGTAGCCAGAATAGAGTTTGGTGTATCTATCGTTAGATTCGTTCTATTGACATTAAAGGCCATCAGTATCTGCGCCAGATATTTGTCTTTCTCATTTACATTTTTCTTCTCTCAAGAATAACAAAATCAAATCTAAAATACATAGCTACATAAGTAACAGTCTTTGTTAATAATAAGGATAAAATATTTGTATATAATTTTAAAAAAAAACATGGTTTGGTTACTTCTCATGAAGACACTTTCATGAAGATGACTGCCAGATTAATGTTACCAAGTGCATGAAACCAACTGGTTAGTATATCGCTTTCCTATTTTCATGTATAGTTTGTCATAAATTATAGTAGCTACTCCAAGCGTAAATAATTAGAGCGCGCGACAGTGGAAGCACTATTACTCTAAGCTGGTAATTTCACATTTTCGTTTGTACCTACATCTTTTCTTAACTTTTACGACGTGGTCTCGATATAAATGTGTATTTTTTTTTAATTCTTTCACAGGAGATAATGGTATTCCTGGTAATTTTGGAATCTGGGACCAACATGAAGCTATTAAATGGGTCCACACTCATATTGCCAGTGAGTATAGTAATACATATCAATTTGAAAGGCTTTGAAAGATGCCACGAAGTCTGAACATTAAATCAAATATTATATATTGATTATTGATTTATTAATTATCATATTTATATCTAATTATAAGCCTAACTTATTAATGTACCATTTGACATCTAAACTCTATCCCCTACAAGGAACCTCAGGGCCACAATCATCCAGTTTATAACATCCTTCATTTCGCATCTGGCTCCTTCCGATGTCCATCAAGGTTCATACCTATATATCTAAATCAGTCGGGAACAATTTAGAATTTAATCCCCACCCATCCCCCATCTTTGAAATTCTGTGCACGACACCTTTTGGTAGACTGTCAGATAATGTATTCTATTTTTAGATAATATATTCTGTCAGATAATATATTCTATATTCTATTTTCACATATCTTATAACTACTTTAACTTTTAAGTATAGCAAACAGTGCAGTATAGAGTTTGCATAGTTAATGCTAACTTCAGTGAAATTATCTTCAACGCATTATTTTCATCGTTTTACTTTTTTTTTCGCAGAATTTGGAGGAGATCCTGAGAGAATAACATTATTTGGTCAAAGCGCCGGTGCTGGGAGCGTCGGCTTTCACATCGTGTCTCCTTACAGCAGAGACTATTTTAACAACGGTATTTTAATGGTTGGTATTAAAATCATCGTGAAACGAACACTGTACTGCTCGACTTAAATATATTACATATATTCTTCCTATTTTTTCCATTGTTAATATTTCTCTGGCATTTTTTATTTTATTCATTTATTAATAATTTGTTCATAAACTGCAGGACAACAGTAGAATATTTTAGTTTCATACGAGTCATAACTCACGGATCTAATATACACACCACGTCATAGAACTCCATGCGTACGGGGTCCTTGGTGTACCTTCACGAATTGTTGTTTTCTTTCACGTCATGAACACGTCATAAAGTAATACAAAAATAAATAAATAGATCAAATAATCAATTAATGATTTCCAATCAATTCAGACATAAAATACGAAAACTTGACACAATTCAAGTCTTAAAACCTGAATCGGTTAGCTATAAGTGTGACATTTTTGTGTTTATCTAACCAGGCTCCGTTATCGGAAATATAAAGTTCAGGGAAGACATGATATTTAACTGATTCTAACCAAGATCGCAACACTTCCGTTACTGTTATCTTAGTTTTATATAAATGTAAACTTAAGCACAACCATCAAAGGCAATGAGATGACAAACTAAATCATGTAATTATATTTAATGGGACAGAAACGTTTCTTAATTGGGTACAACCTTAAGTAACTTGTTACCTATAGTAGCGATCAAATGGTTGCCACTACAGACGTCTAAGTTAGATTGACGAGGGGCAAACATTGTGAGATATGACTTAAGGGTTAACTCAGAAAGTTATAGAAAGTCAGTTGGAATGTTACATCCTAACACACGATGCAACGTCAAGTTTATACGCATACACACATATCTTGTTCCTCAGAGTGGTTCACCTTACTGGGTCGGAAATAATATCGATGGCGCTCGTAACAGCGCTTTCCGAGCCGGCAGGAATCTTGGTTGCGATGACGTCGTTACAAGCGATCAGCTCTTAAAATGTATGCAGACAGTCGATGAGGAAACGTTTGCCTACGAAATGATTTCAGTAAGTGTATATGTATATATGTAAATATATGTATATATGTAAATATATGTATATATGTAAATATATGTATGTATGTATCCTAAATCTGATGGATCCTTATAGCTTCGTGAGAAGACCCCTCCCCACTTCGACCCACGTAACCTCTTCTTAGTTCGTTTTATCTCCATCTTTTTTGGCATTTTGAAACAAAGTAATGAAACATCTTCTTAATTGTAAACGACTTGTTAACGATCGCTAGTTTAACATTCAGAGCCAAAAACAAAAGAGATAGGTGAAAGCTAAACTACTTAATGACTAACAACTTCGTTGAGCCATTTGCATTGTTTGGTTTCAAATAGTCATTTAGTATGAATAATGGGACAGTTAAATTAACATTCGTTATAGGGAATTCACTGAGGCTCAAGAAATTTCGATATTCCTACACGACTGCGACTATACACGTCGAGTTAACTTTGAAACATGGTCATATCTCACTTCCCTAAGGTGAAACAATCAGCTCCTTTAATTAAAACACATACGTTCTCATTTTTTTGCTTTCTATATGTTCAGCAGTCACAGCTAAAGCAAAAGACACGCCTACTGGAACAGACCAATCAGGAGTTACGAGGTCACATCGATCAG
>KN882776.1:110485-124048 GCA_000934455.1 Apostichopus parvimensis
CATACATACATATATATCATACTCATAGTACATTGATATTCTCATTTTGTTTCCTCTGCAGAACCTCAACAATGGACTGGTGCTGGATTTACAATCCATCATTCGAAGGTTTTGATTGGTTTTCTGGTCATTATCAGTTTCATAATATTCAAGAGTAATTAATAATCATAAATAATCATAAGCATAAGCCATTTCCTTTAATCTGTAAATTCTCAAATACATTCGTCATCTTATTTCGAAATAAGAGCACAAAACAGCTGTTATTTTACCTCCACCCGTTTCACACACAAGGTTATCTTAAATGCTCAAACACTGCCTTAATAATGTTGAACATATAAATAGTTTTCATTCAGGAAAGGGAGACCCTTCTCCTAACACCCTCTTCCCACACCATCCTTTAATTACCTTAAGTTGTGAAGTTGACGGTATTTCTGGCATTAATGTCAGATATTTTGCCTAACACCAGTCGTCGAATTTTTACAATAATCCAATCAAAGTCCTTTAATGTTATAGCGCCATCACTTCGTGAAGCCACAGTGAAATGCCTAGGCTGCTACTTGAAATGCTTTTCATTTTCATTCATCACAGGTCTCTTAATTCTTAGCTATATTATTTCGATGACATATCAAATGATCTCAGGAAGTTATTAAATAATTTTGTTATGGTTGTGAATATTATATAGCCTACCGTTTCTCTGAATTTGGATAGTGTCGAGCGCCATCGACACTAACATGAAAAATTAGAGGACGCTACTCCGATTTGTAATCGAACTTGGCAGAAATCTAATGAACATGCTCAACAAGTTAAGAGATAAGTAAGCAATCAATAAAAGTATTGGCTTCGGGTGCATGTATGTTAGATGAGAAGGGTTTAACCATATCAACCTTATCTTATCTATATTAACTCGGATCCCCTCAATCGCCCCCTCCCTGCCCCACGCGTATAAAAGTAGTTGTAGAGGTAACCAGTACACCGGTACGTAATCCACCTTGGTAGGCTCCTTTCACTTTAAGCTATAAACTCTTACATGAAAATAACTTTAATTAGGTTAAAGTAGTGCGCCACCATAAAGTTACCATTCACTAACTTACCGCTAAGTTAAGATGCTTACGTCGGGCAGATTAAAGACAACAACCACATGATTGAAGACACTACCCTCCATCTTAACCTGTCTTTTTCTGGACCCAAGGCAAGGCCGATCGATCACTTGTTTCTCTGTTGTATTATTATGGATTAATACGTACCGATTAGTTCAGTTTTAAGACGTTACATAATAAGTGGGGGAGCTGACACAGCCAGTCTCAGATGTAGTTTTGAGATGTATTGAGAAATTTGTACTTGTCAGGCACATGTTACTTCCGAGGGAACGACATACCTAACTGTGGAAACAAATTGCTGACATGAATAAACTATATAGAACACACTTTAATTGATGTTAAATCCTGCTTCCATTTACCTTATCTTTAAGTTCCTGAATAGCAATAAAATGTTTTGGCAAGAAAACGTAAATTTTTAAACCAACATGAGTTTGTTCTGTTTTTGTGTGTGTGTGTGTTACTTACATTTCACGTATATACCTGTCTCACTTATAAACAGAAAGGAAGTAGAAGAGCCAGAAGAAGGAGAAAAAAACTGATCAACATGGACGCGAAACCCTTAGCTACCTGATACCATACGAGATTTTCGAGCCCTTCCCTCAATCAACCTTATCCCATGTTAATTTCTACATTATGTCATTTCATTCGCAACACAAGTAGACCAAATGTATAATTTCCGACGTTAAACCAAAAGCGTACTTATGTTCATTATTTAAGATTTCATAGAAAGAAACTTTCGTTGGTAATCATTAGTCTGTCAGGGGAGGATCCAGGAATTTCCAAAAGAGAGGTTGTGGCCATGAGGTGGTCATCGAAGCCGACTCTTGCGTAATTGGTCCGTTCCCCCAATTCCTCCTCCCTCACCCACCCAACCCCTCGCTCACACCCCCTAGCCCAAAATTTAAATAAAAAAATAGATGCGAAATGGTGCATTCTGAGGTATACTTATAGACTGTTTTGGTGTTTTCCATATAATCTCCATGAATCGAAATTTGCAATAATACTCAGCCTTCGTCCCGTCGGGTATCACTGTCTGTTCCCTATCCTGTGTTATCGCGTACATATCTATAGAGGGCTGAGGGAGAGTGACCGTAAAGCAGGGTTTCCCTAACTTTTTCCCCCACGAACCCCCTGTGGATGTCACAGTTGTCCACGAACCCCCAACTTTTCGAGACACGATCTGAGTCATTATTATACTATAATTCGCATAACAGTTCATAGTGTATTGAACTGGTATATCATTTTAAAACAGGCTATTGACTGCATGTTATCACTCAACAACAATTTTCAAGCATAAATTTATGCTCACCTTGCTTTTTTACTCTTTTTTTTTTTACTTTGGCCAACCTTTCAGTTACTTTCTCAGCTCTTTATCGGACGTACTGTCATGCGTTCACCAACTTCACCAACGTCATGCGGCTTGTGTCTGTTTCATAATTCATTTATTTATCACATGCACTGTACTACGATGGCAACATATGCTTATGGAACGCGAAAAGGGTATGTCGATAGGTACGACTTTTGTACATTACTAAATGATATGATATATCAGGTTTTAGTTCAACAAAAAGTACTCTAGTTTTGACTTCCAGGAACGTCTCACGAACCCCCTGGGATGGATTCACGCACCCCCTGGGGGTTCATGCACCCCAGTTATGGAACCCCTGCCGTAAGGGATAGCGGCAAGTCAATTCTTAACGGTCTGAATTTTAAAGTTCAGTCTGACCCGGAAGTAACTACGTTCCACGGTTCAATTGTGAGTTTGACATGTGAATAGTAAAGAAATGGAACCTCGGCGCATCTGTAGTGACCAAATTAAAAGAAAAGAGTTGGTAATTTAATTAATTGTACAAACACAGACAGTGGAAATAAACTGGAAGCCATTGAACCAAATTGTCCTGTCAATTGAAAGATCTACCCTCAAAATTAGCTGCATACACTCCTTAATAATTTATGTCGATGATCAGTTAACAAAGAACAACTGTGAAGAAGAAAATCAGATAAAATAAATGAGGGAGCTATTCAATAATACATTTCGGAGTCATTTATACCTCTGAGTAATGAAACTTCATATCAAAATATTGCACGTATGGGCCATAGTGTTTTCTTGTTTGCTCAAAACGTTAACTTAAGGTATTTATCGTAAACTACCAAAAATAGAGGGCGCGTCTGTACTTTCAATGTCGATGTGAACTGATTTGGGTTACTTCTTTCATTGTCTTTCCCAGAACTGTCTATCTCTGTATTAGGCCTACTTTGTTAAGTGAAACATCAAATAGAGGTCGCTATTATCAGTAAATGTAACATGTTGCATATCACCTGCAGCATCTATGTGTAGCAAATGAGTTTTCTTTATTACACAAAGTATGATATTCTTTAATAAGATGTTAGCCATGAAGGTGTATTCGTTTCAAAATGAATAATTTGCGCTTTGCATGTCGGCAGAATTTCGTACAGGTAGACGCAAACTAAAATATGGTCACTAGTAGTCAATTTTGTGTGTCTTCCTATACCAGATATCTGGTGTTTTTGAGACGGCAAATTTCATTTGGGGGCACCAAGCATTTTTATGGGTATGTGCTCCCATGCCCCCCCCCCCCCCCTCCCCCTCCCTCCTTCCTCTCCTCTGAGACAAGGCATGTCGCACACCCCGTCAAGGATAGCTACGTATAGACAGGAACATAATTCTTTCCATCCATGATGGATATTCTACCCCTCGGGACCTGCGAGCCCGGGTCAGGCTACTGGGGGGGGGGGTGCCTGGTGTGATATGTGGTAACAATGGTAGTTGTTCATGCGAGCTCTCGACAACGTTGGCTTACAGAAAATGTTGTTTGAGGTTTTTGAAAGTTGTTTCGTATATGAAGCAACAGAAACAAAGCCGACTACGTGCCTGATGAGACGAGGACCTCATCTCAATCTACTCTTAAGTTACAATCGTTCAACAACAGTAACTACCAAATTAATAAACAATGATTAAGACTGTAAACATTTACAAATTACACAGATGGTTAGTAAACAATATCCAACTTTTGGTCAAAGTTTAGAAATATAGTTTTGTTTATTTATATTATTATTTCTTCAGAAAGATAGTTACTGCCAATATTAGTAGACTGATACATGCCAGATTACCAAAATGAATAGCATATACTGCCACGTGTAATTTTCTTAAATATAGAGTTACTATGCAGAGGATTAGGCTAAAAAAAAAACCTTGGGCATGGTAGACAGACACCGACTGCCTGTCTTCCCCTCCTCAATTCGCTCCTCCCCTCCTCCCCCACCCCTCCCATCTCCCCTCCCATCTCCCCTCCCGCTTCTTCACCGACATACGTTAGCCCAAGACAACTTACTAATTAACTTGCAAACAGACCGAGCCAGATGTACTTATATATGGGTCTACATAGTCGTGTGAAATTTGGTATCTTTCTTCATATGTCCATGCAGCTGTGACCTTTCGTAAATGATTGCTCGAGTTATACCCTCATTGCATGCAGTCTTATCACACACAGGTGACTTGTTAAACCGATAGTACAAAACTTGATAAATTAGGATGTGGGAAAGCAGGTGAAATACCACATCACCCTAAGTGAAGCAGTGTTCGGTTTAAGTCGAAATGAATTCCACTTAAGTAGAACTCAATTCTACTTAAGTGGAATTCCATTTCACTTAAATAAAATAGGCAATATATGTTACTTAAGTAAAATGCCACTTCACTTAAGTAGAATTAAATTAAGCTGAAGTGAACTTATATTCTACTTAGTGGAATACAATTGTACCTAAGTGAAATTGCATTCCACTTAAGTAAAATAGAATATTTGTATTCTACTTAAGTGGAATTCAATGTCACTTGGGTGGAATACATTTGACTAAAGCCGAATTCAATTTTACTTAAGTTGAATTTAATCCGTCTTAAGTAGAACTGGGAGGTAAATGGGGTCGAACACAATGCAATCGTATAAGGACTACAGGAGTTTCATGTGATATTACGTGTCCCATTAATAACTACCGGTACACGAATGGAGCTTAGTCAGCGATGTAACCTACAACACTTGTGTAAACTTGCTTGTTCGCATCTCCGGAACAACTGGCAAAATACCGCGTTATTGAACAATTGAACAAAGCAAGCCTCTCAATATCGGTTGAACTCTTAAACAAGGTATCTTTAGTAAAATATTTAATCCACGACCAGACTCTAATCGCCAGCTGGAAGGGGAAGGGTAATCTTTATCTATAATCTAAAGTATTATCTATAATCTAAAGTTTTAGACGAACACGTTACTTGAAGCAAAGCCTGTAAGCCGTGTTCTCTTTTACGGGCGAACGCATATTTCATTTGTTATAAATTGTCATTGGAGTAACAACAACTTTACTGGAGATGGAGATGAAGTACATACTATTTACAAGGTAAGAACTATGACCAGGCGCGTAGCCAAGGGGGGGGGCGAAGGGGGAGCCCCCCCCCCCTTGAGCATATTTTTAAAATTTTTTTTAATGTTTTTATGATATCGCTAGTAATTTCAAAAGAGAAAATGCTAAGATGCAACTTACAAGGCCTGGGAAGTGCCATTTCCAGCGATCTGGGAGGCATTTTCAGCCAAAATTTTCTTGTACGCTTCGCGCCAACTTATGGTGGCGCTACGCTTAGATAGTATGCAATGCCGTATCTACGGCTCTGAAAATTTTTCTACATTTTCGCCCCCCCCCCCCCTTGGCAAATTCCTGGCTACGCGCCTGACTATGACCATGTTACAACATATTAAACATCCTTTACATGGGTTATAAGTATTCCATATAAAAATAAGTCATTGTAAACTGTAAATGTGGATACAAGCCTGTATAGGGACATCGTCGAAGCAGAGGCTATAACACTGTTACTATTGGACTATTGTTTCTTTTGTTTTTATTTGTATGTGTGTCTTTTGTTTAATCAATGTTGTGTGATACAGTTGTGTGGTAGACAAAGAGTCCAGGATTACCAAACATTGGAACCCCTGAAGCTTAATGACAGCAGTACATATTGCATATATGTAAACAAAGCTTCGATATAGAGGATCAGCGGTTGGCTGTTCAAAGAATGGTTTACAACAACAACAACATAATTAAAACAGAAACCATGGTCACACACAAGCTGGTACCAATCATTATCACTATAGGAAATCCCTACAATTAACTGGTTTCTCCTTAATTATCAGCTGGTTATTGTTAACTGTTTAATCTTGTACAGGAATGTTTGTGTCCCACAAATTTAATATATTGGTTGTATTCCGATTTAAATCTTTTGCATTGAATGTCTTTGTTGCTATTATGATCTAAGGCAACTCTCCCCACGGGTAACGTATGGCAGCCAGTTAAACTTGCTGTGTAGCTGTATAAAAATGATCACGGGGGTGTGAGAAAGTTCAAATCTGTATTAAGGAAGGCCTGGCGAGAAGCGGAAAAGGGAACAGGACGAGTATACACTCTCCGTCGGGTCCTGGGGTCGATTAAATGGTCAACAAAGTAATGAAGTGGCCTCAAGATAATATGGGTGGGGGGGGGGGTACCGAATAGTACATGTATTCTCATTTTCACCATACGTATTTTTTGAAAAATGAAGGGTACAAAGACTGGGTCCTGTGATATAATTGTTGTCGAGGCCCGACAAAAGTTCTCGACTCCTCTGCCTGTATCGCTTGGAAGTTTGGACCACCGAGTCAACTGATATTTCAAAATGTCACATTTTCTGTTTTCAAGGTCTTCCTAATCGGAATCCTCTGCTTCTTCTGCTCAATGGACTCTGCCTATGGTCAAGGTGACGAGGAAGAGGCAAAAGCATTCCTTCAAGATTACAATAAACGTGCTGAAAACAAACTTCCCGGATGGATTGAAGCATCATGGAACTACTACGCAGATTTAACTGAAGAAAATCAAGTAAAACAGGTGAGACGCGCATGGAATATATGTATCAGTAGCTAAATATTCATTAGATGGATTATGTATGTATATATATATTTATAAATAAACATATATATATATATTTATAAATATGCATATGATATAGATGTCATTAGATCAGTTTACTACAATCGTACAGTCCAAAGTTGTTGTTGTTTACAGTAATTCAAAAAGAAATGAATTGATATATAAATGAATGTTTTGTACAAAATATGTTTATTTTTCGTTTCTCCGTTTGTTTATACGTTACACTGTTAATGTTGTCATTGCTTTTGTCACCCTTAATTAAAAAGAGGTCATACTTTATAGTTCACATCTGATAATATCAACAAGCAAATATACCTCAGTATAGGTTAATTAAACATTAACCTGCTGATTGTTCTTTGTCGGCATAAAATGAAAGGCTGTTTCGGTATGAAAATAGTTCAACTAGGAATTCCATGACATTCCACACTGTTCAAACCCTTTCATTCTTTCCGACGTTAAACCAGTACACTATTCAGTTTACATTAGTGGTATGCTAAAATGTAAAAAAACTCTCTTCAAGATGGTTAAGAAACAGACCGTCTACGGCCTGGTCGTATATACGTTACTAATGTGGAATGAATTAACGTTTGTTTTATTCATGTTTCCTAAGAGAAGAAACATTATACGTACTTTACACATACTGCTATATATATCAACATCTACAAATATTTGTTATTCCTCTCAAATGCTCCCAGGGTATTTCTGAAGACACTTTCGTCAGCTACTAATGATTGACGATACAAGTATTTGTACACCACACTTCTCCACATTTGTAGTCGTAAAACGAACTTACAATATTTCAGTAATAACAACTTAACGAATGACTTTACGTAGGATTTTAGTCTCGATATGTTATAGTCCAAATATATATACATAGGAAAGATTGAGGCCTAGTAATGCTTCTATAACTATTTTTTTTAGGAGTTCAAGATATTCAACTTTAATATTATGTTAAATCCTTCGGAGTGCTCCTTTAAGACTAAAATGAAGACGACTTCGGCTCCCCAGTACATGACTTTAACGCTTAAAAGAATAGTCCAGGTCAAAATTCCCTTCTGATATGTTAAAGAAGAACATAATCTAAGCATTTTGGTAAAAATGTGCATTCAGTTCCTAGCACCCTTGATTGACATTCAACACCATTTGTCTTTGACAAGTCTGTACCACATGGCAACACATGTCATTTTAGGTAATGTTATGTTTCCCCATTGAATCTTCCATTGTATCTAAGGCATTGACCTAACGGTTTGTGTATTAGAATATATACATATAATCCAGTCGTTTCAATTGATGAACCTCAAATCTTTTAAAGGGTCAATTCCCAAGAGTGCTATAGAAATACAACCTGGAATTGCTAACAGTGGCTTTTAAAAGGATTACAACACATCGAAATTAATATTGTACCGACAGTCATCCTGAAAAACATCCTCTGGATTATGAAACAAATTGGTAAAACTCATATGGAGGAGTATATTACACGCAACACAATGCATCTCAGACTGCCAATATGAACTTGACATGTTATTGTAACCCTTTTTGAATGGGATTATAGACGTCGTTGCCAAGGGTGACATGGCATTTATCTAGTATGCATAAAAAAAAGTATGGTTGCATTATTGCAGAGGGTAACATTATGTACAAAGTACATTTTATGTAAAGTATACATCCCTGAAAACCGAACTTTTCTGTATCTGAAAAATATGGAGACAAACACTGTACGTGACTTTGAGCTGTGATATGGAAGACAGTTAGACATGAAAAAAGTTACAAAATGAAATAATTCAAATGTGAATTTTGCAATAGTCAATATCACATTAGGTCTGTGTCATCTGCTTAATCTCTGAAAGTTGTAGACCATGTAGCCTTAGATAGTCATGATTTGTTATTGCTATGCATGTCTGGTATATATAGTCCCGATGTTAAACAAACCCATGGTGCTGGCAAGTACGCATGGACCTCTGTGTATTTACCCCAATGATCCCCATCAAAAGTAAACTTCGAACGTGTTCAACATAATTTCCTTTTATGGGCAATACTGAGGAACTGGTCGTGGAGTAGAGAAGGGCTCGCTTGTATCTTGCTCTATCTACGCCATTAATGTTTATGTTATGATGACACTCAGTATTGGGTCACGCATGGAGAGTATAGGTGATCCTTTGAGTCGATTATGCAACGTAACTACGGTATCATATAGCAAGACTGCTGCCGATTCAGCGTCTGCAATCCCAGTTTGTTACATTGAGATCGAACACCACTAAAGACAGGAGAGGGGTGGGGAGGGGAGGGGTTTGGGGTGATTGATGCGGGGTTCGATTGGGCTTAATCGTGTCGTAACAGTTTTACGCTTGTAAATAACGGTTATAAGTAGTATAAGATAATTCAAGAGCCGATCTTGACCAATGTTCTTGAAAGCCCTCGAGGTAGCCTATATCATCGTCGTATTGGCAAACAGCTAATAACAACCGACAGTACATTAATATAATATTCGTGATAATGAATGTAGTACCGTATAACTAACGAAACAGGATAGTTTGTTTCGGTTTCTATGCACCCATGCACACACTCTTACCAATCAAATCGAAGCTGTCAACATAACTCGCAATCGTCAGCAATAACAAATAAAGATAATAATAACAACATATCTCTTTCAAACATACACCAATTGGCCTGTGTAGGCTATACATATTATACAAGCTCTATACATCACGGGAAAAGTGTAACTCTACATACAACAAGGTGAATATTACATCATCCATGTTGGCTGCAGTTTATCAAACAAACGTTTGCAATAAAAGCGATGCCTTGTAATGACTTGTTTTATACAATCTTACACACGTGTACTGGAATTAGTTCATTCTTACTTAAGATAACATGTTTCGTTCCATCATTTCAATCACATGAAATTTTCATTTCCTTATCGACTGAATCAAGTAACTATACTGCGTTGGTTAATGCGAAATTGTGCATACTTTGCAAAAAAAATCCCAAATTACCACAAGGAGCAAAACAGATGCGATTATCTATACCAAAGACATAACCGTGATTACTTCAGTAGTTTGTTTTATCACAACGTACCTATATGGAACAAAGTACATATTAATTAATTAATTAATATGTGATGACGTACCTGGTAACGGAAGTGACCTATACCACCTTTAAAGGAATGTCTATGATTCCTAACAAGCCAAGAACAATTGACCCGATTCTTGTATGCATAAGTACACTACGTAAGGATTATAGGTATATCGTGTACTGTGGGCCTAGGCTGGATCTTTAAACATTAATTTTCTCGTGGTACACCCAAATATATAGGCCTATCTTGTGTAACTATTTCAACAACGACTGCAGCTCATTGACATCATAACAAACATTTACAGAACATCGTGGGGGTGGGTGGGGTGGGGTGGGGTTGGGGGGTAATAGTGATGACCCTTTGATGTTTGACTCGACATAAGGAGGTATGATTTGAAGTTGAAAGGTTGTATAGTAAGTGACTTTTGTGCGTACTGCCGGTTCACGTTCCGACCTCAGTAAAATGTCCATACTCCTCCGACCATGCTCCTAACATGTTCCGACCATGATGCTGCAACCAATCCATGGGGATCAACGTCTTGAGCTCATTTCAATAATGAGTAACGTATACATCCGAGATTTTTCATATCAAGCGAGTTGAACGTATAGCCCAATTCATTGCAGCAATATACCTATTCCTCATTTAACCCAAGGTTGATGACAAACTCAGCCTGTCACTGCTGTTCACGCCATTCCTATGCTTTCTATTCCGCCAGGGAATTCATGGCATCAGGAAGCCCAAACATCTACATGATTGTATTGACCGCAATTTGCCAAAGTTGCGCTAACTTGAACAATTATGCTCTCTTTTCTGCACTAGTAGAAAACGTCTCGCCAAATTATTACGAACCCATTCGGCTTTTACTATGTGACTGTAGCTTCAGGGGTGGTTCCCTCCTCCACCGAATCAGCCTCTTCATTGGAATGTGAATCATCCTCCACCTCCAACCCTTCATTTAGAATTCCTAACACCGTCCTTGTTGGAACCGGGCCGGCTCCATCCCATTTAACATATTCCACATGACCAGTAACTTCGTTAACGTATGCTACTAGCGGGGCGTTAGCATGTTGCACCACCCATTGATACGTGGGTGGTGGTTCACCATTCGGAAATCCAAGGTTACTCTGACTAGTTTCCCGGAAACCAAACAAAGTCCCTATGTGGGGTCGTCGACTAATTGTCCGCCCTGTTCTTTCGCTTCGTCGAGGGTGGTGTTTTCCACACGGCACGCAAATCCAGTAGACGAAGACGACCAAGAATAACAATATACCGAGTAAGAGGAAGAAGTCGTCACCCATCGTGAACCTTGTTTGTCTGAGATAAAGATAGAACGAAAAAGGAAAATTGAAACGTTACAGATGTGTTTTGACGAAGTACCGGGTCGATCATAAAACACCGAAACAATCACTTCGGTGACCCTACATTATAATATGCTGTCGATCACGTTGCAAATTTGTAGTTGACCATACTGTATATGTACCCACGAAGAACATGTCGTGATGGGAAGGGAAGGGGTGGATTTCATTTGTAATTATAGCGATGGCGCTCTTAATTATGAACTACAAAAATGAAAAAAAAAAATCGCGACCCGAGGGTGTGATATCCCTTTTGGTTTGATCACCATATATTATGAAATAAAGAATTCAACTATGTTGTAGCCATAGCTCATAAAACGAATGTAATAACTGTTATGACTCGTTGTCATCACCTGGGGAATGTTAGCAGCTTTAGGCTCCCTGAAATTTTCTTGGCAACGATTTGCTGGCCTGGCAGTGGTGTTAGTACACAAGTAGAGAGAGAATTAGCTTTATTAGTCATGTTGAGATGATTTGTCACAGCGAGACGATTGTGCATTAACTAACAAGTTATCGTCTGCACTGTTTGGAGTTTCTAAAGTAAAGCAAATCACGATTTTTTTTCTTCAAAATTAAATTCCACAACGGAAAGTCGAAAACGCATTTTATTTTTTTTACACTGGCTGGTAGGCCAACAACTATTTGATACCATACCGTCATCCTCCAAAACGGCAATTACAGCACTATGTTTGCTGTATGTTTTGTTTGTGTATTACACCTAAGTCATCCTATGAGAGTCTATTGCATGTAACTTACTTTTTTGGATTGCTCCCAAAGTGTTTGAATATGTACCAATATATTGCTATGTTTGTGATACGTTTGATATGTCTCGGTGGTATAGCCTTTTGAAACTGGCAATAAACGTTGCAGGGAAAGTTCATGATCTTAAATAACGTTTTTCAAACACATGCATCATGGACGATACGATCAGCTGTTAAACATACTACGACGATTGCCAATAGTTGCGATCTGAAGGCGGTAGGTTAATAACAGGTCATCCACAGTACCAACGAGGCCCCTGACCCACAGCAGGTCATTCTCTGGTCTAAGAAACGAATTGTTTGTCATCTTCTCTTTAGGGGTCTCGCTTTCGTGGAATTAAATATGATGTTTACGACATCTTTCTTCAGTGAACCTGATATTTTTGTCGGTGGCTTAGGATTCGAGGGAAACCAGCGGGGATCGCTTGGAAATCAAACTGTTCTGCGCTGATACTGACTTAGCGGCATGAATGAGTAATGGAAGGGCAAGTATATGACAAATGGAGATATGTAATTAGTTCAGTGATTAAATGTTTGGTACGCAATTGTTGTCGGAAACACTAACTGAAACCTATCGCACAATGCAACCGTAATACAGTAATAGGAAAACAATTAGGTACTGTATATTTTCAGTGACGAACAAACTAAACATTTACTGTAGCTGTTACAGCACAAGTTATACAATATCCACGCAATGTATTACATTTAGAACAGTATGCAACGTTCTACAATCTTTCACATGCAATACATTACAGTTAGACTGGTAGTTAGTCTTTAGTATATTCACTGCTAGCTGCACAGGACACACGGGTATCCACCTAATGAATTGCAACAGGAAGATGCACTCCCCCATATGTTGGCGCATTTGACAATGCATTTGTATAGACCCAGATCCTCAAACAAAACATCTTGGCTCAATAGTGTATTTAATAATCCTAGACCCCTCCCCTTCCCCCTCCCCCAACAAACACACATATGCAAATATGCGCGCCAGCTGTACACCGTTTCCTGTTGAATTGTGCTTCCATTTGCAGTTCCTACAGCTATGCCAAACATGTTTACTTACTGTCAAGTTCCCTAATGAGGGGTTTCCGGCTGTAATTCAATTACGAGGTAAGCAGTATAACTGTGCTTATGGTGGACTTTAACACCGCGTGTCAGGGCTTCAAAAGTTCAACTTCTTTTGATATCAAGTTTAGAATGTTTTCCAGTATTTGAGGTATTATGGACCGTTATATATCATGTGAGATACTGTACATATCGGACAAATTTGTAAAAGTAGAACTTCAATATTTTGTCAAGTTTTGTCCTTT